>JANEYF010005211.1:0-112159 GCA_029963845.1 Rhamnusium bicolor | reverse complement strand
GACAACCCGAGACGTGCAAGTGGATAGAAAATTTTTGTCCGATTTTAACATTTATTCGCCTATCTCTGGTCCAATATAAGAATATGTCAAATATAGCTGTCCTAGTCCGATAAAATGGAAGGTGAAAGCAGAGGTAGCACTTGCACGGCTGTCATTTCTGTTCTATCCCCGCGCTTTTTCTGTGGTTTTTATCTGTCAACTTGAATTGAAGAAGTGTTTGTTATTTTGTCATGATTTTGATTATTTCTCGTTGTATTTCGTGATATTTGTGTGTTAAAGACTATTTCCCTTCTTAAAGACTAGTAATTTCATATAACTGGTAAGTTATAAAATTATAAATAATTTTATCCGTATATCTAACCTATATATTTATCAGAAAGGATAAACAGTATTAGAAAATGTGCTAACTGTATCCTTTACTTATATCATTCCTCATAATAAACTTTGAGAAATTGGTTGGAGGTTCCTTTTTGTTTGAGATGGCTGCAGAGTCACGAATTAGATTGTGTTATGTGTGGTTCTTCGGAGTACTGATGTGGCAAAACTTCATTATTTTCCCTCAAGGTTGGAAAGGTAAATTGAGGCCTGCACTAAATTAACAACACTTCTAACAGCACAATTTTTTATGTTTTACAGGTCAAAAATTTGGCAAGAGAATATGGGTATACATTACACAGAAGAAACTCTTCAAAATTATAGGATATGCTCCCGTCATTTTACTGTTGAGGAGTTATGTCGACCTAAGTAGTCATGGTTGACTATAATGCAGTCCCCACACTTTTTCCATGTCGTCAGTTGGCAACATACCAAGTGCAAGCAGGTAATATGTGTTTTACAAAATATTGGTGGTGAGGGTCCTTAGATATCAATCCATAGTTGTTACTAATTAGCTTGGTAGAATTATCGCAGACGCAGACTTTTTACTATTATTTAATTTATTAAAAATAAAGAAATATAGATTTGAACCAATAAACATGGTCGCTAATATCTATCTCATTTTACTTCAGATCTAGCCTCAAGCGAGGCCTCAACTTCAAAGAATATACCTTATGAGTTGGCGGAGGAATTTCCTAGCATAGTGAAGGCAGCTAGTGAATTTTTAGAGGAGATTCCCAGCACTTCTGTATCAGATCAGAATGTCACCGTTCGAAAACGACCGGGAATTATTAGAATTGGGATTCCTTGGTGGTGTAAGAGCACAATGAGGCACAGAAGCAAAATAAAAAAGATGCTCGTGAGGCAAAATGAATAAAAGAATCATAAAAAAATGGTGCTCGTAAGACAAAGAGAAAACTGAAGATTCTTTCTCATAATTAAAACCTTAATTTTTATAGAGCCACGTTACGTGCCACACAATACATGATTTTTTTATCTAGCACTTAATAACATTTTAAGGTAGTCTCTGCAAGTCAAGCCTAATAAATATTTTAAATTTAATTATAATCATTAAATAATATTCTTTTTCTGCAACCTTCTAGAAATTTAACTGTGATCAATTTTTTGAGTGGAAAGTACATATTTACAGGTCTAGCCCGGCAAAGTGACAAGGATTTGTAAAGTCTTTACCATTCCTTATGTCATTTTCTGTTGACAAAATGTATCCGATAACAATTAAAAATGATTATTCCAGTCCTTGAAAGTAAGTGTCTGATGTATGTCAGTTGATTTTATATTTTATTAAAGTTAAAAAAGTTTTTTGAGACTAGCAGGAACCATTGCAGAAAAAACATTGTACACAACACACCCAGAAAGTGACTTTACTGGACTCGCCAGGGCTTTTGCAATGGAAATTGCCAGCTCGCCTGTTAAGAATCACTTTCCGGTTTTGTTGCATAAATAACTATCATGCTTTCTTGATATTTTCTGTAATATATTGACAGAATGTTCTTTTTGTATTTTTCTGATTTTAATAAATTTTGTACAAAATATTATTACCTACCTACTTGTGTTTTGAGTGTTATGTTAATTATCCAATACAAAAACATATTTCTTTTAAATCTTATGTTAAGCGGTTCAACAAGGTTACAATTAACCTTTTGATTAGTTTAACATAAAAATTAATTGACCTCTAGTTTTGTATTCTAACTTTAAAATAGCTTAGTTTCTGCAGCAGTTGGTGATCGTTTGTGGATAATCAGAGATAGTCACTTCGGTTAGTTTTTAACTTCCAGCGAATAGAAGTATTTAAAAACAACTAATCGACTACTTCTGGTCCACAAACGATCACCAACTGCTAGAGATAAAAAGCTTATAAATAATATCAATAAAATAATAAAAAGGGGGGTTTTGAATTTTCGCGGGCGTTTGCTTCTTGCGCCATCTACTTTCACCTTCCATTACAATCGACCAATTTAATACTGCGGATTAAATTTTAGCACGTACTTGCGCGTCTCGGGTTGTCTCTGATAAGGTTAAGTTTCCTTTTTCAGAAAAGCTGCTAACAATGCCATCATATGTAAATTCGACATTACAAAATATTGGTTGTATACATCGTCGTTATATTTTCATAGGTTTTTAGCAATCTTTATATATAACATTATTATTTTATAAACAAGGAACGCTTCAATAGGACACATTGTAGACAGAATAAGAAATAAATTTGTGATACCACGGCAATCTTCTGTGATGTAGAATTTATAAAAACCATGTTTTTACTTCCTTACCTTTGGCCTGATGTTTCTGGTAGAAATTCTTTAAAGGTTACAGTAGGCTTTTGTGGAACTGCGCACTTTTTTAGACATCTTCTTCCAGAAGGTGACATAAAAATCCTCAAAGGAAAATGCTCCGAACACACATAGATATACATTTTCAAATCATCAATATCTACTCCCATTTTGCTCAGCCATTTTTGCTTGCTTTCAGAATCCTTAGGAACCCTGTTGAAAACAAGAGTATTATTATTATTTTCAAGACATTTAAAATCTTAGAAAAAACACTCGACCTACGCTCATGCGAATTGTTTACTTACCGATGTAGTGACACGGCTTGTCCCAAAGATTCCTTATTCCCGCATATAAAGCACGTTTTAACCATTTTCAGTTTTAAAACACTTCAAAATTGCAACAAATCGAATTAATCAACCACAACAGCACTGAAAAATCACAATTAAACGAAAAATTCACAAAGAAGAAAAATGGCGACCGTTATTTATTCCGACTTCACACGAATAGTCCCGACCATAGATAAATACAAATAATTGTCTTGACCAATGGGATCGAATGTAAATATAAATATTTGCTCTGTTGGTAAATATTACTATTTAGACGGCCTTGTTACTTATCCATTTCTCTTTATTTATCTGATGTTCGCATTTGACCCGTTCGTTCAATAGACACCTGCTGTTGGTAGACAAGGGGACGAACACTTAGATACCCTCCGAATCTGGTGTTCTTATACGTTAGGTATGATCTCTGGTTTCAGAGAAACTGAAGAAGTTCGACAACGACGGATCATAATAGCTCAAATGATTCCAATTAAAGTTGCACCTAATTTAACGAAGAGACGGTAAAATACGCCGTTATTCCAATTCCTGTTATCTTTGACGTGATATGAATCACCCTGTTACTTAGTTTATCAGCAAATTTTTGTCGAAACCGAATAGATCTGTTCGCTTACAAACGTATCCAATTTCCGTAGGGGCAAGATCGCCCCTCATTGATTAAAATTTATTTATTTTGAATTTGTCCAATCAGACCACGCGTTCGTATTGAATGTTTCTGCACCAGCAGATGAACAGATGAGAAAATTCGAAAATTCATTGGAAATAACTTACAAATGATGGAGGCCTTATGTTTAGTTTATATTGGTGAAATAAGTGTTGTCATAGGTTTTTAATTTAACATTCGTCATGTATATCGAGTAAAAATGCCTTACAATGAAATATTTCGTACATACGTGAATCTGATGTTATTGACGATGAAAGCGATAAATAAAACGTAGACGGTAGATATTTAAAGCGGAGCCACACAATTCAGCGCCGTTTAGTAACTGGTAAAATTGATATCACCGAGTCTGTTCTTGGGACCCACAACCATACTTCCATATGAAATTACAGTAAATTTAAACGATGGGTGATAATAAATGGAAGCGTGGACATACACGCAAGGCTAGTTTATCAGGGCTTTGCACATAATACCTGTTCTGTGCATAATACATTCTCTACTTTGATTGATATCAGTAGGTATAGGCATCATGATTAGCAATAAATATAAAAAAGCATATCTTCCGACGTAAATACCCATATACGTGTGGCACTAATTCCATTTATCATCCATTGTCCCAACAAGGAAGAGAAACGCTAAAAATGACGTTTAGACAATACCAATTTATTTAATTTTTAGTGCCATACATTTACAAAATCAAAAAGGGGGGTACAAAAGTGTTTTGAGTTGACACATATAGACAGAGTAAATAAATTTCAGTATAAACGATATGCGAAATAACTGTGAAATTCTCGTTTCCTTCCTATCTAATCTAACTAGAAAACAGAGAAGTTAAAGATCCATAAGCGATTTACGCATCCACCAAATTCGAATCACGACAGACAATAATTTACATATCGAGCATACTGTAATTTTCTCATCTGCAATCTGAGTTATTGTTAATATACCCAAATCAGAATACGTTTTCGTCTCTCTCTTCACCTTGGAAAGTGCCCGACGCTGTCTCTGGGAACATCTGACTCACACTAGCTTTCCGTTTGAATAATTATTATATAAGAGGTTTCTTCACTAGGACCAATATTTATTGTCCTTGTGTCTATAATTTGACATCATTTTTAGCTTTGATTTTGCGCAGGATTTATTACACTAGGACTTTTCTTCTGTGCCATAGGGATTTTCATTACGAGGAACATATCTGCTCGTTATAGCATTGCGTTACAATATTTGCATCCTATACATGCTCTTTTCGGCCTACAAAGAATAAAATGCGGTTTTAGTTTGCATCGAGGCCCTAATCAGTTTTTAGATATCCAAAATTTAAGGTTTCTGTTCCTTCACAAGTCTACGTATGTGTCAGCTTCGACCACTTCCATCAATTATTACTTGAGACGAAAGGGCACGAATACTATTCTCCGAATCTGATGTTCTTATACGTTAGGTAAGATCCTCTAGCTTCAGAGTAACAGAAGAAGTTCGACAACGATGGATCATAGTAACTCAAAGTATTCCAATGAAAGTTGCACCTATGGAGTGTAGAGAAGGAGGGAACGTCTCTTATGGACGGTACGTTCAAAATGTGGTCTGAATTCTGTAAGGTATGAGATGTGGCGCTGATCGTATTATGGGATTGAGTCTGAAGTTAAACACTTACTATATCTCTGAACTAGCTTCAGATTCTATAAACTAACGAAAACATAATATTATGTAGGTGTTGAAAAGAATTATACAGCGTAAAAAAATAATAAAAATAGTAAAAACAAAATCACGTAGAATACCTCCTGTAAATCAGCGCCACCTATTCTTCCATCGAAAATCCGATCACATTTTTTAACACGGAGACGTTTCTCCTTCTCTACACTCCATAGTTGCACCTAATTTAACGAAGAGACGGTACAACACTGCGATATTCTAATTTCTGTTATCTTTGACGTGATATGTGACCCACTGTATTAGTTTAGGCAGCAAAATCTTTGGTCACAACCAAATAGGATCGGTTCACTTTTTCCGAACGTATCCAATTTCCGTAAGGGCCACATCGCCTCTCTCATTGGATGGAAATTTATAAATTTTATTTTGAATTCGTCCAATCAGATCAAGCGTTCGTATTGAATATTTATGCAGCAGATGAAGAACAGATGAGAAAATTCGAAAAATTCATTGAAATAACTTACAAATGATGGAGGCTTTATGTTTAGTTTATATTGATGAAATAAAATGTTGTCAAAGGTTTTTAATTTAACATTCGTAATGTATATTGAATAAAAATGCCTTACGATGTATTTGGGACATACGTGAATTTGATGTTATTGACGATAGAAAGCGATGGTAATTATTTACTTTACTGGAAACCTCATCGATTTTTCTAATTTTATTTTTAGACTAATTTGGTGTAGAACACGAATTTTTCGTCGAAAACTATAGCTTTCCAAAAAAAAAAAACCAAAATTACGTTCTGACAGGCACTTTTCCATCACTTTATATAGCATAATTAATTTACATATGGCCCAAATTTCTTCTTTAACTTATATTACAACTACTGTTGAGTACGATGTATACCCAAATATGACAAAAAAACTAATTTCCATAAAAAAAGACACAAATTGTTTGTACTAGGCGCATAAAACAAGTACACTGTCAACAATGAGCACATGCGCCTGAAAACTGGTGTGAAGTTTGCAACGTGGCCAGCTACACACACACACACACACACCACAGCACAGAAATAATTTTTGAGAATATAAATTAGTTCACGACATACCGGTTGACTTGCGGTATGTATTATTTGGTTATCATATCATTTTCGCGAGGAATTGTAAAATAGGGGAGTATGTAGTGACGTCACTAATTTTAGTTCAAATGTGATACCGCAACATACCTAGCTCTCGAAGTAAGCAGTGGTATGTAACTCTTCTCTTGGTCTGTCCTACGGCCTGTCGATCCGAAATTTCTTAAGAGGTATAATAGTCCTTGCATCGCTTTAGAACGCTTATAGAATAAAATTCATAGCAGCTCCGTAGGAATGCCTGTAAAGCTCAAAATTAAAAATTGTTTTCTCTAGAATTACATATTGTCGGTTAGATTAACACACAATAAGGGCCGGTTGTTACGACGTGGTTTAGCCAAGGTTCAAATGAACTTCGTTTAAAATCCAAGATTACAATTGTTACAACAATCGTAACATTGGACCGACCCTTAATTCGTTAGATATTTTTATACATATATTTCCGTAGTCACTTCATCCCTATTATTCGCAATGATCTGATGACGTCACTAGAAGGACTTTAGGCCAGGATAATGAATAAAAAACGCCACCGATGCCAGATGGTAGTTCATAATAACTTCTAGAGATGGAGAGATTTTCTCGCCATGCCGCAACAAACTCTGTAATGTCATTCCGCCATGGTAGTAGATCATATTTGTTTTATGATATACATATTAACATTTATTTTATAATACACATATTGGCCAACCGTGTCGCAGTATTTATAATAAAGTGATAAATACTGCTTATGTAGCGCATTTATTATAAAAAATGTGTAGCGTTTGGAGACGTTTTTTTGAGTTCATTAATTCATGATAGATGGCACTGGTATCGTTATCAGATGAAGTAACTTAAAAAATGTTCAATATTAAGATATTATAGCAGGTTTTTCATCTTATAACTGAACAAAAGGCTCATTGAACATGTATATTTTCTATTAATTTTAGTCATCTGGTGGTTGAAGACAACTCAGTATCGCCACCTAGTGGTTGGGGACAATTTAAGCGCTACCAATTACTTCCTCACCCCTCAAAGTGAGGATGGTATGTATTCGTGAAAAAATGTGGAACATTTTTCTTGCATTTCTGAATTAATCTCGTCGAATTATAAATTATAATTTTTATAAACATGAACAGTCCCCGGCAGCACTCTGTGGAGAAGTAGTCTGTCATATCATCTTTCACTGTCTTACTCGCACCAATTTATATCATTTATAAAAATTGTAAATGATAAAATAATTTAGTTACATTTTTGGAAGTTTATGCCGCAGATTTTATTTTCTCAGAACACACCGGTCGTCACTATAAATATGTCGTACACTATTTATAATTATTTGTAATACTTAGGATGATTTTGGAATGAAATAAATCTTTATTTACAGCACGTTTATTCATTTCTCACCCCTTACATTCCCGACAGTGTTACCACAACACTGTTGCCAACCTATGACCCTTATTGTATATACAGGGTCATCTATATCTTACAGTCACAGCGGCAACTAATCTATTTCTGTTGCACTGCATCAAAATCATCGATATCTCATGTTGTCATGTCTCAAGATTTATAAACTATATAAATCTTGGGTATAAATACCATGAAAATGGTATGTCTGGCAACACTGATTAGGTGCGTGGTTAGATGTGTGAAGATCATACGCCACGCTAATATCGCAGTTCACATTATGGCGTGGTTAAATTTTTATCATGTAATGGCCTATCCCGAATAAAATGCTCAAGAAAAAAATTGATATTTTTTATAAAAAATTACGTATACTATCCTCCTAACCATCCAGAGTATTACGGAGGAAAAAAATTCCAACTGTATGACCAGTGTAAAAAGTGACAGAAGTGTGTGAAAATACTGCAAACTATTTTCCATCAACTGATTTTTTTTGTGTTGCACCTTCAGTGTTTTACTATTAGAGGCCAATTAAAATAGTAGAGAGCTGATTTATTCCTTGAACCCCTACACATTTTAAATTATTGTAATAGCAGAGTGTAAGTACCTACCTCTATTAAAAATAATAATCTTTTTATAAACTTTGAAAAAATGAGATGGGAACATTAAATTCCTCTCGAGATTCCCTAAAAAGTTACTTTTCATCGGAAAATTTAGTTTTAGTTGTATATTCCATATGAAACGCTTAGAAAGAAATGTTGATTGGTGCAAGAAAAAGTCAAAATATTGTACATTTCTCAAATTGAAAGGTATTTCAAACTGTTTAAGAATTATTTCAAATAGAGCAATTAATCGTTTAAGTAGGTAATTATTTCATTCATGTTATTATAAATTCGGGAATGAACTTAATGCTAGGACTCGGTTTGTCAATCGTGGGTTAGTTAAACTCGCACTTTTAGAAATTGAATTTTTTCAATTTTACATTTGTTTTGGAAGTGGTTATAGCAACAAATATTTTATGCTAAAGTAACTTTTAGTTAGAATCTCATCGATTTTTGTGAAAATATAATGCTAGGTAACCTTCAACTTATGTTAACTCATGATTGTAAAATCGCGCCTAGGTGAGAAAATTGCGTAAGATATGCGGCAACGTTGCTTCAGTCCATTACATCATTTTAGCTAAGATACAGAAGGTTTCCAGTAACCAGCAGTTCCAAAACAGTTTCATCATATTTTTTTGAAAGTCGATAACTCAGTTACACGTGGGAAATTAAAAAAAAAAATGTGTTAGAGGGTTTCTACAGATGTCAAGAATCGGTTGTTTAAATATAACTACACATTAAGACTCACCCTGTATATGGAAAATACTATTTTTATATATAAAGGGAATATCTTAAGTTTTATTATTAAAGAATTAAGAAATATTAAAGTTGGCAACAATATATCGAAGTAAACTAATCGGTTGCATCTGTTCTTGAAACAGAGAATGGCTCATTTACCGATTCCGCACCAGAATCGGCAATGACTACATCTTTTAGTGGCCTATCACGATTATCAGTTTTATTTGCTTCAATTTTCCTTATAATATCCATGCCCTTGAGAATCTTGCCAAAAACAACATGTCGTCCATCTAACCAGGAGGTTTGTTTTGTAGTAATGAAGAATTGAGATCCATTAGTATCTTTTCCAGCATTCGCCATTGACAGCCATCCTGCCCCATAATGTTTCAATTTAAAATTTTCATCCTCGAATCGTTCACCATAGATGCTACGCCCTGAAAAAAAATTCTCCATTTTAGAATGACCACATCATAAACGAAATTTTAAAATAAAGGTGCAACCTAATTAATTTCCGATACACCAAACAACTGGATTATATGTTAGATGGCTATTTTTTTTTTAAATTCATTATAGGATAATTTATTAATACTCGCAGTTAACTCTAAATAAAAGATAAATAAAATTTGTTTATTTATTACAGTATCATACCTACAAATTAACAAAACACAATTCATCACATACATTATAGTAGTGAATTTATTGATATTGCATATGATAACACATCCAAGACCATAATTGTTTCTTTAAATGCTATCTAGCAGAGCGTGTGCACAGTTTGACAAACTGGAGGACATACAAACTATAAAATTATTTTTTGTTTTGGTGCCTTCTTTATCATCTTACTATTTTTATGCTGTAATTATTTGTAGTGAACATTTTTAACACTAAATTTGTGATAGTTTCGCTGTATACAGATAATAATGTGTTGTGCTTCGATTGTGTGGCTTCGTAGTCGAGTGGCAAGGACACTTGGCTCTCACCCTGGAGTCCCGAGTTCGATCCCTGGTGGAGGAGCTAGGATTTTTTCTAAACCAGAAATGAATCCCAACATACTCGGTCATTGGGTGTGTGCCCATTGTCTCTAAATGTGTAGCCCTCTCCCACACAAGATACCTTCAGGGATACAGGGGGTTGTATTATCTGTGGTGTTTAATTTTAATTTAGCATGAGTGAATTGGTGGAGCTGTCAAAGAGTGTTTAGAATGCTTCAGTCATGGCATAAATATGTTTATACACTTCTTTGGGCATTAATTTCTAGAAATTATTCAAAATATATTATACAGGATGTCCCATAATTAAGTACCTTATTTCAAGGGGGTGATAGAACCACTAAAAATAAGTTGTTTTGTATATAAACATCAGTACATAAAAAAAATGTTTGTTTCTTAAAATGTGTTGAGTAAAGAGAGATGACGCCCTACAGTTTATTGTGGAGTGCGACCCACATCTAGGCCTTGGGAACTATAACCCCTTAAAGGAGGTAAGTATAACATAGTTATATGCCAATAAATTCGAAACATCGCAAAAATTAAATAGGGTTATGCAGAGAACTGTTCTCCAATTTTTTTTTTTTTTGTTTTGAAAAATCCCGTAGATCCCCTAATTGCCCAATACCGAGAGGTGTTATCTTAATTTTTTCAGTTTGTTCTCTTGCACTAATGTGTATTTTTTCTGTTCAATGCGTTAACGAATATCTAAAGATGAAGTAGAGATTAATAATGTTATTTTAATTTCGCAAAAATTGTTAATGTCATGGCAAATTATGGCTTTTCAGGAAAGTTTATGAAAAAAACCACATCCACCAAAGGTGTTCAAATACACATTAGAACAACAGAACAAACTGAAAGAATAGAGATAACACCTCTCATTATTGCGTAATTAGCGGATCTACGGGATTTTTCAAAAAAAAACTCAAATTGGCGAATAGCTCGAAAATCGTAAAACTTACTAAGGTAAGAAGTGTGGCTAAATAGGTTCGGTTAGGATCTATAGGATTTTTCCAAAAAAACCAAAATTGGCAAATAGCTCGAAAACCGTAAAACTTTGTACAAAGGTAAGTGGGATTAAAAAAAAAAAAACATTTTAAATACAGAAAATTGAATAGTCGATAGATTTTTGGAAAAAAAAGTTTTTTTGTGCTATGAACATTTTCTCATAAGCACTTAGTTTCATGAGATACAGGGCTTTGAAATTTTTTATTTAATAAATGTTTTTGTGGCATAACTTTTGCATTTTTTAATATATTTATTCCAAATTTGCTGCGATGGAATCTGAAATAATGGGAAAAAAATTTGAACTAAATAAAGGACCACTGGCGTAGATAGAGGGGATATAAACCCCTTTTATCTTTAAAACTCTACGCCTATGAATGTTGGAAAAACAGGATTCACATAATGAAAAACGAAATTTAATTTACAGGATGTCAAAAAATTAAAAAATGTTAAATAGCCTCAAGACCAAATTACCCTTATTATTCGTTAAATGCAAAATGCCAAATGGTAGAGGTATCTTAGAATTCCAAGATATGGTCAAATACAAAATTTCATATATATTCAAAATTAAAAAATTGACAGTTCAGAGTTAGGGGCGATTCTAGATCCGAAAAAATTAAACCAAATTTTTCAAAATTTTGTTAGTAATGTTTTCAATAATTATTTTTGTTTTCTATTCATAATAATTTTACTAACTAATGTGTGCAATAAGTTCGCGACAAGATACAGTTTTTTTGGTTCAAACTTGCAATAACTATTTTCTCAACATTTTTCATATACAACCTCACGCTGATGATAAGTTTTTGTAATCAGAAAATACCAAATCTACCCCTATTGCCTTTAAAAAAGAATGACCCCATTTCGTTTGAGATAACAGTGACACACACATTACAAAACGATGTCATAATATGCATAAACGTACCTAATTTATACCCTCGAAAGTTTTATATTTTAGCAATTTACTCTGGATTTCACAAGAGCCGGTCCATACACTTGCGGCATACGGTGTATAAAACCGTCGCATCCGTATCTCCATCTCCTGACAATATCTTGTTGCTAACGCAATTTTTTTTTTCAAGAAGTTGGGGGGCCTGGGTCTCCTCAGGACCCCCATAGAACCCCCGTTTAAAGCTAATATAACCTAAAATTCATAAACGGGTTGGGTGCACCAAAATTGCGGGTGGTGCATAAAGGGACGGGAGAAGGTATAAATGGAGCTATACCGAAGCTTCATGTCATTTGAGAAAGGAACAGTCAATTAGAAGCCCTTGAACACCTCGGCTGCTCCACGGAAAAACACAGTATGTATGAAATTAGAAAATGTTCAGGAAGAGCAATTTACTTTAGTTTATTGCCTCTATAGGAGACGGGCGGACATATCTTACTTAAACCTTTACAGTTAACTAACATAAATCAGTACTTTTTTTTTGTCACATTATCAAAAATTACTTATTATTCAATATGTACTATTTTAGGCAGTTACTGTGTTTGAAAATGGGTTTCCATAAAATATGTATTATTATTTTTTTTACACGCAGTATCTCAATTAAAAGAATAGTTTCATAAATTATCATTAAAAGCCCGCATACCGAAATAACTTGGTAAATAACAATTAAATTTTGTTTTCATTGTCCTGACTAATTGCTTTTGGATTTAAAAGATTTGGAAAGATCATATTATTAACAAAACTATTGAAAAACACAGAAACTGTGTTTTATGTTGGAATATGTTCTCATTTTCTTTCACAATCCCAATCAAAATCACAGCATCTACACAGTCTTCATAACATACTGTGTTCCTCCTCTGAATAGTTGTTGTATACTGTGTTTTGCATTGTTAAATCTACAAATTTAGTGCAGATACTGTGTTACTGTTTTCTATATCTCCATATCCTTTGCAGATAGAACAACCGCTATTGGATAAAAAGACGCGGCACAGCACAGTATCTTCACGTGTGAAAATCTCGATTTTTAAAAAAATGTTGGTTACTGTGTTTTTCCTTGGAGCAGCCGACCTCTGAGTGGTACATTTGGTGAAGGGAACACAGTATGTATTCATCACATCACCATCCAGCAGTTTAAAGCGTTTTAACCACTGGATGGTGATGAATGCACCTAATGACTCACGTGTCTATAGAAATATATCAACAGAAAACTGTATGTTTGACTTTGTTGCAAAAGTCAATTACTACCAAAGCAATTTTCCTATTAGTTTTAGGATCGGAAACAAATTGTATTTCAAAACATCAACTTTCCTAATTTAACATATTTTACATTTAACAGTTTCATTTTCAGGTTAATATATTTTTAGGTATGAGACGCTTTTGGATAGGCAAACGCCAGTGATGGCTGGCGAAATTTAGGCTGTCATAACTTAGTATTGGAGCATGGGACCCAAGCAATACTTTAAGGTATAACTATCAAGGTTAAATGAGGAAGTTTTGCAGAAAAAAAAATTGCGATTGAAATTTGCGAAAAAAAAATTGCCATTTTTTAAACAATTTGTAAAATATTGCAAAACATTTTTTTTTCCAGAATCAGGTTACCAATCGGGATTTCACACACTTGGGTTAGATACATGTAACCTACTATTTAAAGCTGGAGTAATAACGTTGTTGCAGGATTTAAGTACAGGGTTATCCAACAAAAAAGGCCCACCCCCTATATATTGTTTACTTTTCGAGTTAGAAGTAACTTTATTTAATAGCGACTGCAGTTCTGCACAAACCATTAATTTTTCAATAAATTAAATGTATATTTCTTGTCCAAAAAAAGAAGATGCTCAATTTGTATTAACTAGTACTACTTCTTATACTAAGAAAGTATGGTAATGGTAATGGTGGGAGAGGCTGACGACCGGCAAGTAGGCCGCAGACGGGCTCTTTTTACTAACCCCCAGATGTTTCCTCAGCCATGTACTTCTCTGGCTCCCTCGCCGAATCTTTACGATCTTCTAATGAAGATCAGGATGACTAAAACAGTATAATATTTGTACCAAATTTTGTCCAAATATTTACAGCCGTTTACGGCCAACTGTAGTTTTAGTCAAAAACTATAAAACATCCTGTACCTCAAAAACAGTTAATATTCAAAGGTATGTTTGGGTTGTGTTTTGAATTTAGCTATGTGGGGTCTATCTCCCATAACACTGTCACTCTAGATCCAAAACACCACGTATATATTTTTGGTTGGAACATTGATATTTTTAATATAAGATAGTAATTTTTCTATTTGTGGTAAAACTTTTATGACATTTTTTACATGACTACAGGGCAGAAAGTATCTAGACAATTTCATATAATAATTAAATATTTATAATTTATAACAAGCCAATAATACCTACCTACTCATAGGTTTTCTTTGTATCTTATACCAAAGATTATACCCAAAAATACTTATATTTTGTTTTAACTTAAGTGGTAAAAATTTGATATATGATAAAACAATAATTAAACCATAACGAAACACACGTTTATAGAGTATGAAGACTAACTTAGTGATAACACTATCATGATGTGCAAAAAAAAACATTTTGTGGCATGAATATGGGAAAAAAAAGAACTGTTAAAAATTAAAAATCAAGTATTTTTATAAACATTTTTAACTTTAAAATATCAAGTCCAGAACCAATTCCGGCAACTGGATATCAGATGTTTTTGGCCGGAACCGAACGTCCAGCCAGTATGGTCAGAATAGGGAATAGCAAAATGCAGGTCTAAAGTTTGTCTCTAGTTTTTAGGTTACTCTCCAGTGTTCAATGGGGTTTTATGTTTTGTTCAGGGTAATCACTAATCACACGTAAAAAAATTATTTATTATTATGATAAATGTTAGTTTACTTAACTGTTATAAAACCCATATTTCTACCCTGGTGGAAATAGTTTCTGCCAATAATCTAATTTAGTCTTGCAGTGTTCTGAAAAACAATTCCAGAAGAATGAGTAAGTCTAAAAAATTCTGAAACATTCTGAAAAAGTATGAAAAGATCTATGTAAAACTTACTAATCATTTTAAAGACTGCATTTTTACAAGTTTTTGGACTCTTCTAGAATACTTTTTCAGAATTAATCAGATCTTTCATGAAAACTTAGCTAAAGTAAAAGTAAGACTTTTTCAGAGTTAATCAGTAAAATTTAAAACATTTCAGATTTTCGAAAAATTATCTACTGTAGGTTTTATCATATTTATTACTTCTCGTAAGGAATATAAAAACTTGATAGGAGGAGGGTTATTAGTAAAAAAATATTAATGTTTATATTCTATACATTTTTAAATTTTATTTACAGATTTTTTTTGATAATTAATTATATACGGTTAAAATATACGAACTGTTTTTATTAAATAATTACAAGACGATAATTATTATTATTATAATATATATAATACAAAGTATATCAGATAAAGTTGGATCGTTTGGATCATGATGCACAGAGCATTCTTGATTTCTATCATTAGTAGCAGCATTCATTTCATTTCCAAAAATTCCAAATCTTGCACCGCCAAAGCCGTTGCTGGTAAAACAAGTGGGCATGCATTATTATTAATGTTCACATAACTCCGGATATATCTGTACTTTTTACAATATTTTCGATTGGACATACGTGCTTTTGTTTATATCGATATAATCCTAACAATCAACACTACACTATTATTTTATAAACGAACACAAAAGGCACCTCTTCTACATTAGCTGTTGTCATCATAGATAAAGTTGGCATCATACGTGGAACGTAGAATTGAAATTGAAAGTGGGGTGATGGCATGCGCAACAATGCATCATTCGATTTAGGATGGCCAATCAGAACCCCTGATTATGACTGACTAGACGCCACAGAGAACCTCTGTGTAGTCTGTGCTAGACGCGATAGACTTATGGTTTTAGAATAAATTGTGTACTAATACTGTATTGTATGTTTTATTACGTGTATTTCTTAAATGTTTTTGAAATATTTTGTACCAGGTATATATATTTATTATTAGTATTAATTAAATATTCTTGAAATAGTTTATATTACATTTATCTTAAAAGTATTTCGTTAATATTTCTTAAAATCACTTGTATTATATAACATTTTATTAAGTGTATTCCTTAAATGTTTTTGAAATAATTTGAATTATATGTATTTTATTAAGTATTTCCTAAATATTTTTGAAATATTTTGTATTATATATTTATTTGTAAGTATTTCTTTGTATTATATATATAATAATAATAATAATTATCGCCTTGTAAATTATTTAATAAAAACAGTTCGTATATTTTAACCGTATATAATTAATTATCAAAAAAAATCTGTAAATAAAATTTAAAAATGTATAGAATATAAACATTAATATTTTTTTTACTAATAACCCTCCTCCTATCAAGTTTCTATATTCCTTACGAGAAGTAATAAATATGAGAAAACCTACAGTAAATAATTTTTTCGAAAATCTGAAATGTTTTAAATTTTATTGATTAACTCTGAAAAAGTCTTACTTTTACTTTAGCTAAATTTTCATGAAAGATCTGATTAATTCTGAAAAAGTATTCTAGAAGAGTCCAAAAACTTGTAAAAATGCAGTCTTTAAAATGATTAGTAAGTTTTACATAGATCTTTTCATACTTTTTTCAGAATGTTTCAGAATTTTTTAGACTTACTCATTCTTCTGGAATTGTTTTTCAGAACACTGCAAGACTAAATTAGATTATTGGCAGAAACTATTTCCACCAGGGTAGCATAGAACAAATGTGGGGTGGCAGCAGTATTATCATTCTAAATTATATTTAGTAGTTATTGTTGTTCATGAGAAGGTGAATCAGCATTGCCAACCATACCTATCTACTTTTCATAGTACCTACATTCTTTTAATTTAAGGTGACATCAGAACAGAAAAATTTGCTAACTGCTTGTTTTGCGCACTTTATTTACTTTTTGTTTAACAAGCACTTCTGCTAGCTGAACCCTACCACTTCTTCCTGATTTAGAAATTAACGCGACAAGCTTAACTGATATTTACCTACTTAAATCACACATTTTTCATGGTTTAAAAATGATGACAAAAAAATATGTTTTGTGTTTAGAGACTTGCGCCGATATTAACTATACACAAAACTGTTATTGTTAAAAATATGTGCCGATGCTACAACAGAAAATTTAAAAATATTCGTGGTTACGTGTGGCAGTCATTATTTACAAAAATTATTTTGTTTGCCGTGTATTTGCTTTTTGTATGGAACAAAATTAATTTTGATGACTTTTTAATTGTTACCCATGTACCAATCCACACTCATTACAATACAAGCATGAAAGGCACAACAATATCATCTGAGACACACTACACACTGTATATATGTTAAAAATGTTTGGTTTCCCACTAATGATCAGTATTTATGATTTATATATAGTGGTACAAAAATTTTATGTGCTTAAAAAACACAATGATCTTCTTAAATCTGCAAAAAAACTTCGACATTCGAACATCAACAATACTGATACGATCTGCTCTGTCCTGAATTGAAAGTTTGAAAAGGCGGTCACCCTAGTTACAGATGTTAAATTAAAGATAAAGATATTACACACCACAGGTAATACAACCCCCTGTATCCCTAAAGTTACCTCAAGCACACCTTGTGCGGGAGAGGGCTACATATTTAGAGACAATGGACACACACCCAATGTTCAAGTATAATAAGATTAATTGCTGGTATAGAAAAAATCCTAGCTCCTTAACTGGGGGGGGGGGGGTCGAACCTGGGAGAGGCAAGTGTCTTTACCACTCAACCACGAAGCCACACATAAATATTCATAAGGTTCAGATTTTATTATTAACAAACATCTTACCACCTGTACCATCTCCTTTGGTGAAATCACCACCTTGAATCATGAAATCTTTTATAACTCTGTGGAACTTGCTACCTTTGTAACCTTCTCCGGCAGGTTTTTCTGCCAGTTCCTTAAAGTTTCTTACAGTTTTTGGGACAGTTTTTCCAAATAATCCAATAACAATACGTCCAACCGCTTCATCACCAATTTTGATGTCAAACCAAACCTAAAAGCACTTTTATAGAAAGAATGTCAGCAAACACATTTTTATTAAACTACCTTGTCAGTTACTTTTGGCCCTTTTCTTCCACCATCGTCGCAATTGACAAAGGTCAAAATGACTATGAGTGTAAAACTAATTAATATTTTCATGTTTTTGGTTTTCAACTTTGTCTTCCTTCGTAAATGTGAGAAAAATTCAGTAGGTAATAATAGAAATAACTAATAAAATTCTTGTTTTTATCAACCTGAACCTTGTAGATGTAAAACTTTCACTTAACTGCACACCACCACAAAACAACCAAATCATTAAAGTACTGAAGTAGTAGAGAACCGCGGGCTTCAAAGACTACTGACTGATGGAAAGCAGATAAATAAAAAATATATTTTTATTTTTCAACCAATTACACCAAGCCACGAAACGAGATAGAGCAGTGGAGTGCACAGACCACCCTCAATGGTGGATTGGATACTGGCCATTATTATATCTTATCTATGATTATATCTTATCTATGATACTGGCCTGCACAGAACAGAAAAAGACTGGCCTGCACAGAGAACCTCAGTCTGTTCTGTATGTAGTCTGTGCTCAAGAATAGTAAGTTTACTATTCTTGGTCTGTGCTGGCCTGCTTAGGCACAGAATTCGTATTTTCTGTAGCTTTGTTTTGATTCCGTTTATTACTGTTCTAGAACCACATGTAGTCTGTGTCTAGAACTGTTCTTGTCATGCACAAATAAGTTCCCGTCATGAGCAATCATTGAACTCTATATGAAATATGGAGTTCAATGTGAGCAATACACCAAAATAGATATATTTCTAATTTGCGCATGACGGGAACTGTCCTAGAACTGTGAAAATTCCTAACCAAAACAAAGCTTATGACTTTGGTCTTTGGTACCATCAAAACAAAAAACTACCACAGAAACAGAACAGCTAAAATTACAGTCCATCGTGGTCCGTAGACTCTTTTACGGACCTCGACCGTCAATTACCAAATCAAAAATCAACAGAAACCTAAGAATATTGAGTTATTCCATTCATCTACCGAGGAATAGAGCAATAGACGCAGGCTGACGTAACACATTCAATTTGGAATATACCTAAACAAACGCCAACCGCGCCCTTCTGTGCTTTAAGTATGGCGACGATTCTACGCGGGTGTTGAAACGAGGGTTGGGGTTGGGTAGGTAGAAACGGCATGATGCCAATTAGCGCGTTTGGCGAATGCAACTGCTGAGAATTAGCACCCAACCCGTTTAGTTATTATTACTGTTAACAGTTATAATATCGCCGAACGGTCTGGAAGGAAGCAGAAAACGACCTATCAACATAAATATTCCAAATTTTAAATAAAATTTCAAACTTACATTTAGAAGTAGTTGGAACATTTTAGTTAAATATGTTTAATTAATATATAATCACTTAAAACATAAATTGTAGGTATTATCGTCGGCGATTTCATTCATGTTATTCATATTATTTTTGAGGTTATATAGATTGCATAACACTCCGACCAATGATAGAAGGCATAGCATTTCACAACCTGTGCTGGCTAGAAACAGCGTAAAAATTTGTCGCTGACTTTGAGCAGCTTTCCAGTTGGCGCATAGTCAACCATTTCGTTCAGCGAACTGCTGCTGTCGGTCAACCTCTCAACAGTTATATTCGCTAAACGCGTCAATTTATCGCCTGCAAGCAAGCGTTACTTGGTGCTAGGCAACTTCGATCATAAACACTCGAAGCTAGGCAACGTGACGTGATCAAAATAGAATTCTGTACGGCGGCGTGATCCCACCATTGGTGCTTTATTCCACAGAACAGAAAAAAGACTTTATTCTTGAGTTATCTACCAAGTGATGTGTTTTGTCTCTGTCTAATTTATTATTTACATGCATTTTCATCTCTCTTATTCTTCTAATAATTCTACTTCCTCAACTCAAGAATTGAGGCCCTATGTGGTGCTCTCAGAGCCAAGATACGCTTTTGCATAGAAACGGATTCATATCTGAAATAAAGAATTCGAAGATATTGTTACTACTACGTTTGATAAATATACACGAAATAATTAGAACACAATTGACAGGCCTTAACTCAAAAATGGACATGATATACTGCAGGTATTTTAAATTTTAATAGCATTTTATTTATAATATATAGAATCGTTTTTATTTCAGAAACCATTCATAATGCTACTGGTGGCTCAATAGAAGTCGAGTACTTGATAATAGAAGTTGAGGTTTAGTATTGATTTTCATACAGAGTGCAGTATGCAAATTTTTTATTATTTATCTGATCTCTCGTAAGTTTCTTCTTGGTTCTTCTCACGATCAGTAATCGAACTTTTTGAATATGGTGTGTATAACATGTATAGCTTTTATTATTTTATTAGATTTTAGGACACAGTGTTACTTATTTAGTATTTATTTTCATACAGGGTGCAGTATGCACATTTCTTATTGTTTATATTTACTCCATTTATATTTTCTTATAAATGTAGACTGATTTCTCATAAGAATTTTTGATAGACTATACGTATGCTTTTTTATTCTAATTTAACTGATTTTTCTGAGCAAGTAGTAAGTTACACTGCTGCATATATAGTTCATTCTCTATACTCACATATAAAATATGAGATATGCTTAGATGTAATGATAAATAGTGAAAGAGAACATTTTTTGTATACTCTCATAAGCAAGAAAGATAAATGTGATTTAAAATATCCATCAGATAATGTCCTGAAAGTCTGTATAATTGCTGAAGACCTTTTCAGAAAGGTTTTGAAAGAAATAAATTCAATAAAATTGTTAAATTCATTTTACAATTACTGTTTTAAAAAATACCACAGATAAAGCCATATTCGAAGAATTAATTGATCACGATTTCGAACAAGAACTTTTTTCAAATCAATATAAATTTAATAAAATTAATTGTCAATAAATATTTTACTGTTAAAATTCATCATCATTCAAAAACTTTTATTGATAATTCTCAGACTTTACGATCTCATTATAATAAGTTGTTATTTAAAGGTTTCTAGGTATTGTGTATTTTTATAGATAAGTTACTATTATTTAAAGGCTTCTATGTACCTATATATTGTAAGTTAGTACCTATGTATTGTGTATTTTATATATGTATTTAAATAAAAATGCATAGATAGTTAAGATATTATTATTTAAAGGCTTCTATGTACCTATATATTGTTGTAAATTAGTACCTATGTATTGTGTATTTTTATAGATTTAAATAAATATGCATTGATAGATTTTTTTCCCTCAAGTTCCCATTATATGATATAATTTTCCTATTCGTTTTGGTATTAACGTTCCTATATTTAATCTTTAGGAAGTTCTGAGTTTTTATACAATTGGAAATCAAGATTATAAATGAGTTGTTTCTATGCTTTGGGTATTACATATGAATAAAATTAGCTAAAAATAATAAAACATGCACCAAATAGAGTATCTGATAAAATATTACAAACCCTCGTACAAACCTCAAGTTCATAACAGGGCATCAATATAGAAACCACAACAGTAATTAGTGGTAGTGCAAAATTCCCATGACTGCTTTAATTATGAATTGAAGCCCTTGGTGCAAAAAAGGTGTTAACTCACTAATTAGCAAATTTGCAATTTGTGCATGCAAGGTGTAAATAGTCAGTATCCGTCTGGTAGTAAAGTTTTTAGCATTTTAGATGGCTCTCATTACGTCAGTATAAGCAGAGACAACCGAGACGCGCAAGTACGTGCTAAAATTTAATCCGCAGTATTAAATTGGTCGATTGTAATGGAAGGTGAAAGTAGATGGCGCAAGAAGCAAACGCCCGCGAAAATTCAAAACCCTCCTTTTTATTATTTTATTGATATTATTTATAAGCTCTATTTCTGTAGCAGTTGGTGATCGTTTGTGGACCAGAAGTAGTCAATTAGTTGTTTTTAAATACTTCTATTCGCTGGAAGTTAAAAACTAACCGAGTGACTATCTCTGATGATCCACAAACGATCACCAACTGCTGCAGAAACAAAGCTATTTTAAAGTTAGAATACAAAACTAGAGGTCAAATAATTTTTATGTTAAACTAATCAAAAGGTTAATTGTAACCTTGTTGAACCGCTTAACATAAGATTTAAAAGAAATATATTTTTGTATTGGATAATTAACATAACACTCAAAACACAAGTAGGTAGATAATAATATTTTGTACAAAATTTATTAAAACCAGAAAAATACGAAAAAGCAAATTTAGGACATTTTGTCAATATATTACAGAAAATATCAAGAAAGCATGATAGTTATTTATGCAACAAGACCGGAAAGTGATTCTTAACAGGGCGAACTGGCAATTTCCATTGCAAAAGCCCTGGCGAGTCCAGTAAAGTCACTTTCTGGGTGTGTTGTGTACAATGTTTTTTTCTGCAATGGTTCCTGCTAGTCTCAAAAAACTTTTTAACTTTAATAAAATATAAAATCAACTGACAGAAGACCTCAGACACTTACTTTCAAGGGAAGACTGGAATAATCATTTTTAATTGTTATCGGATACTTTTTGTCAACAGAAAATGACATAAGGAATTGGTAAAGACTTTACAAATCCTTATGTCACTTTGCCGGGCTAGACCTGTAAATATGTATTTTCCACTCAAAAAAATTGATTACAGTTAAATTTCTAGAAGGTTGCAGAAAAAGAATATTATTAATGATTATAATTAAATTTAAAATATTTATTAGGCTTAACTTGCAGAGACTACCTTAAAATGTTATTAAGTGCTAGATAAAAAAATCATGTATTGTGTGGCACACAACGTGGCTCTCTATAAAAATTAAGGTTCTAATTATGCGAAAGAATGTTCAGTTTTCTCTTTGTCTCACGAGCACCATTTTTTTATGATTCTTTTATTCATTTTGCCTCACGAGCATTTTTTTATTTTGCTTCTGTGTCTCATTGTGCCTCTTACACCACCAAGGAATCCCAATTTTAATAATTCCCGGTCGTTTTCAAACGGTGACATTCTGCTCTGATACAGAAGTGCTGGGGAATCTCCTCCAAAAATTCACTAGCTGCCTTCACTATGCTAGGAAATTCCTCCGCCAACTCATAAGGTATATTCTTTGAAGTTGAGGCCTTTGAGGCTAGATCTGAAGTAAAATGAGATAGATATTAGCGACCATGTTTATTGGTTCCAATCTATATTTCTTTATTTTGAATAAATTAAATAATAGTAAAATGTCTGCGATAATTCTACCAAGCTAATTAGTAACAACTATGGATTGATATCTAAGGACCCCTCACCACCAACATTTTGTAAAACACATATTACCTGCTTGCATTTTGTATGTTGCCAACTGACGACATGGAAAAAGTGTGGGGACTGCATTGGGGTCAACCTATGACTACTTAAGGTCGACATAACTCTCAACAGTAAAATGACGGGAGCATATCCTATAATTTTTAACGAGTTTCTTCAGTGTAATGTATACCCATATTCTCTTGCCAAATTTTTTGACCTGTAAAACATAAAAAAATTGTGCTGTTAGAAGTGTTGTTAATTTAGTGCAGGCCTTAATTTACCTTTCCAACCTTGAAGGAAAATAATGAAGTTTTGCCACATCGTCCTCCGAAGAACCACACACATAACACAATCTAATTCGTGACTCTGTGACCATCTCAAACAAAAAACCTACAACCAATTTCAAAGTTTATTACGAGGAATGAAATAAGTAAAGGATACAGTTAGTACATTTTCTAATACTGTTTATCCTTTCTGATTAATATATAGGTTAGATATAGCGGATAAAATTATTTATAATTTTATTACTTACGAGTTATATGAAATTGGTAGTCTTTAAGAAGAGAAATAGTCTTTAACACACAAATATCACAAAATACAACGAGAAATAATCAAAATCACGACAAAATAACAAACACTTCTTCCGTCAATTCAAGTTGACAGATAAATAACAACAGAAAAAGCGCGGGATAGAACAGAAATGACAGCAGTGCAAGTGCTACCCTCTGCTTTCACCTTCCATTTTATCGGACTAGGACAGCTATATCTGACTATTCTTATATTGAATAGAGATAGCGAATAAATGTTAAAATCGGACAAAATTTTCTATCCACTTGCACGTCTCGGGTTGTCTCTGGTATAAGATATAGGCTTCAATACGTCACCTCAATGGTTACACTGTATAAAGTAGGGATGGTGAAAATCAGTATTTTTCGGTAACAGGTATGTTCTGTTCCTGTTACTAAGACATACCTATTACAAATACCTGTTACAAAAACACCTGTTACTAGTGCTCAGCCTGAGTTTCAGCGAGCCACTTATTAAACTAGTTGTTGATTTGAGTATCGAGTTGCACGTTCATTCTACTAGGTACCTACTTCCCACACTTCACTTCTGTTATGGTCGCTGTCTCGTCGGCCTTATTTTATAAGATTACGTTGTTTTTGTTTTATTTAAAATAGGTATACCCCATAGCATTTTAATAAATATAATTTTACTGTGACTATTATTATTATTATTATTATTTCATATTCATGCAAATAATAGACTGCTAAATAAATATACCGATAACACATCGCATCGTGCCGATCAAAGATTTTAAAACGTTCACATCTTGATAGTACGAAATACTAGATATTTAGTAATTAGCCATTATCAGTATTTTCTCATTTACCTAGTATTTCATATTTGCAAGTCGGGCCAGTCGCAATGCACAAACGTAAGATTTCCCACTCCTAATCCGCTGACTGTTGCCGATCCAAATCGGCCGCAACCATGAGCAGAGTAAACACCGCAATAACCAGTACAAATACTAGGTTGGGTCTGTAACAGGTATATCTTAAACGTGATATCTGTTACGGGCTGTTCCGCACTCATACCTGTTACAAAATATCTGTGACAGGTATTTTGTACCATCCCTAGCATAAAGAAAAGCATAATTTTATTTGAAGTAGCCTCCGTATCCGTAAAACTACTTAGATTAATGGAGATCTCAGTTAGAAAGAACGCATCTATTAAACATACATGTCTTGGTATCATTTTTACCTCTTAAATCTATGGATAGTTCCAAATCACTACGAAAGATATTGGTCACAGAACAACATATTGGCAGGGACAGTGGTTGTCTCTGATATTGGTGCTCTAGGTGTGAAGAGTTAAAAGAGTGCGTATGCCGAACTTACCTTAACTAAAGATTCTTTGCTTTATTTGATTTTTTTATTTACTCAGTTAGTAGATGTTCTGTTTTGTTTTAAAAATGTCAATTATATATATAAATTTTAAGTAAAACCTTACAAAATGAAAGAAATTTTAAATTTTCGCTTAATTTGAAACGAAAACAAACATCTTAAATAATTCCCTTAAGTTTCGAATACAAGGTTGGTACAAATTTTATTTTAAGTTTAAGTGTTTTCCCTTCACCTTAATGGACTAATTACATTTTTGTTTATTGGTATAGACATTATTGTTGTACCTCAGCAGCCAATCACAAAATAGAATAACGGAATTGTATTAAGCTTTTAACATCAAAAAATTATTAATTATCATATCACAAAAATAACCTAAAATGTCAAAAATATAAAATTTGTAATTTTAGGTTAGAAACCTAATTTCATTTGGTTTGGCATACTTATTAATATTTTCTCTATTCTAATTATTAATTTTTATTTAAGTATGTGTAACACTTTTTCATTTCAACATATTTATTGCGTTAATTTGTAGGTAATTTTTGAAGACAAAATGTTTATTGATAAAGAAATAGCCTCTGAAAGACACCAAAAAGTAATACAGACTGGTAAAGATGATGTTCTAAATGGTGGGATTGAAAAAAATATTTCTGCAAATCTCGAAGAAACTGAAAATGTAAAAGAAAAAAAGACGATTGGATCGATCTGCTTGGTAGTGGAGCCATTATGAAAAAAATTATCAATGAAGGAAAAGTTGATACAAGACCACAGCGTATGGAGAAATGTATTATTAATTATACCTGTTTACTTGAGGATGGAACTGTGGTTGAAAGCGAAAATAATTTTGAATTGCATCTGGGAGAATCAGATGTAAGATGTTTCCTATTTATGTAATATTTTAAAAAACTTGGCTGATCATAATTTTAGGTGATACAAGGCCTAGATGTTTCAATTGGGTTGATGAGTGTTAATGAAAAGTGTAAGTTGAGAATTGAACCAAGATTGGCATTTGGTAAAAAAAGGGTTTCTGCCTAAAATTCCTGGAGATACTCCAGTCGTTTATGATGTTGAATTAGTTTCTGTTGAACCTGAGGACTAAATTGATACCTTAACAATAGAACAAAGGAAGCATATTGGGTGAGGTTATAATGTCTTGTTAGTTAAAAATTCCCTAATTTTCTCAAAGTTGAGTTAAATGCATATCTCAAAATATTACTTTAAACAGTATAATACCCCAAATTAACCTTTCTATAGTTTGTAGTGTTGAGTTAATTTTTCATATTTTAGTTTTTTGAAAATTTTTAGATTTATTGTTACTGAAGATACATAATTTTGCTTAAAAATATGGCCGCCTTAAAATATATGCATGAAACTCTAAGGATAACCCTACTTCTTTTACCAATCTTATGTTAGAAATTATAGCTCTAGCAAAATTTTATTAGCATCATCTTGATGTATGCAGGGGCTGTCAGTGTATTCGTTATGTATTTTATGAAAGACATAATTTTTGGCATGTTAGCATATTTATTTATATTTTTAAAAAAAATGTGTAAAATCTTCGTATAAAATTCATAGTTTTGCCTTTCAGAAAAAATAAAATCCAAAATGAAATGACCATACTTAAACAGCAGGTAGGGAATGTTCCCCTGAGTAAAAAATGTCTAATGAACATAGGTTCGGAAATGCTTCCTAAGGGAGTTACAGCTGCTAAATGAAAATATATAGTTACAATCAAAAGAAAATGATTTGTTTCTAACGAAATACATAACAAAACAAAAGCAATAATTATTAACTAAAGCAAGTGTTTAAAATTATTGTCGTTGCATGGAATGCAGATTATTTGTTTGCATTTTGTGTCTTACAGTTACTGTGGCTGCATAAATGCGATTGATGAGTTCTTCTCGTGTGTGTGGTACATTAATTGTTTCATGTGCCCCCATAGATAAAAATCTAAGCAAGATAAATCCCATGACCTGGGAGCGCATGGCACCGGACCGCCTCGCACGATCGGGCGATGGATCCATCTTTGAGGGCAATTTTCATTTAGTCAGCCACGCATGTTTCTCGCATAGTGAGCTGGTGCGCCATACATGTGGAAAGTCAGGTTTGATGTGATTTCTAATGAGACTTCATCTAACAAATTGTTTAATTTGTTTTGTAAAAAAAATGAAAACTATTTGCATTCATACGATCTGGTAATATGAAGGGTCCAATTAACTGATAATTAATTATACCAGCCCACAAGTTAACACAAAAATTGTGTTGAAAGTTGTGTCTTCTAACTGTGGGGATTTATGTCACTACAACAATGCATATTTTGAAAATTTCTGATACCATTATCATTAAACTGAAATTCAGCAGTCCAAAGTATATAATCTAAAACACCCCAATTTTCCAAAATTCACCTGCAGAATTCCACACGTGACTCAAAATCGCTTTCTTGTAATGCTCGTACCCTCTGATGGTGGTATGGGTGAAGAAGTTGGCGTCTTAGAGTGCACCACTCACGACTTCTCGGAATTCTGGTAATATTTGATATTTGTCTAACACTTACAGAAGGATTATTTTCAACCTCATGTAGTAATATTTCCTCATCTTCATCCTGTTGGATGTGTTCAGGTGCCACTTATTCTAAATCTTACATGTTCTAAAAGATATTGGCGAACTTTACCAAAAATTACTTATATTATTTATTTAAATACAAAATCCAACCGAGGAGCCCAATTACAGGATTAGGTACATTAAAATTATGTATAGATAAATACACAATAAACAATTTTGAGTGTTACAAAAAATGTCTTAATTAAATATATAATATATACGAATAAAACATATAAAATTGTATAAACACATATAAATATACACTTGTAAATATACATACACATACATATACAGATAAACAAGGAATACAGTAGATTACAAAACATCAAGGTGTAAAACAGAGTTTTTAATTACACTTTCATTGCAGAAAAATATATCAAAACAATCTTCAATTTTAGCATAGTTGACACATTTGGTGTATTGGGGAGGCCAAGAGAATATTAGTTCTTGGTATGTGTGAAATATATAAGTTGTTATGGCGAGCAGAAATTCTAGGTACTTTATAATTTATTTGATTTAATAGGTTAATACAATCCAGACGATTATTAACAATTTTATATAGAAAAATTATTGATTGAAATATTCTTCTTTTGGTGAGACATGGTAAGTTAAATTCATATTTTTGTGGAAATGTGCTTTCAAGAGTGTACACTGCAGATTTTAAAAACTTACGCTGAATATTTTCTAATTGTAATATATTGACATTATAAATTGGGTTCCACACAACTGAAGCATATTCAAGATGAGATCTAACAAATGTTACATAGAGTAAACAATGAGTATTGACATTTTTAACATATTTGCAGTTCCTGATTACAAAGTAAAGACTCTTAATAGCAGACGTAGTTACCATTTTAACGTGCTTATTGAATGACAATTTAGGATCAAAATACATGCCAAGGTTTTTAATAATATCAGGTCCTTGTAAAACAACATTATTGATATTATAATTGTACACGTACAGATTATTCTTCCAGCCAAATGACATGACATTATACTTGCAAGCATTGAGGGGTAGATAATTGTTGACACACCAGGAATTGATGCTCTCCAAGTTTTTTGCAGAATTTGACAATCATGGACATTATCAATAAATGGGTACATTTTTAGGTCATCTGCATACAAGAGGAGTTGGACATTAGTATACAAGCTTTCAAAAATATCATTAATGTACATTACAAAGAAGAGCCCTGTGGCATGCCAGTTCTTTGCAAGAAACTATTCGATTTATGACCACAGTACTGACCAAATTAATATCGATTCTCTAGATATGACTGTATTAAAATAAGTAACTATTTTGAGAGACCAAATTTGTCAAGTTTACAAATCAAAGCACCGTGGTCAATCCTGTCAAAAGCCTTAGAAAAGTTTGTGTAGATAGTATCTACTAGACTCCCTCGAACAAGATCTTCGCAAAGATATTGCGTTTTGCACACAAGGTTCGTTACTGTAGATCGACCCTTCATAAAGCCATGCTGATCAATAGATAATAAGCCAGATACGTGAGTGTACATAGAATCGTGAAGAAAAATTTCAAAAATTTTCCCGAAGTTACAAATAATAGTGATGGGCCTATAGTTCGTTATGTCACTCTTTTCTCCATTTTTGTGCACTGGACACGCGTGAATTATTAAAAGGGCTTTGGTGAATACAGTTGAACAATCTTTAATTAGAAATGACGGTATTAGACCAGGGCCCATGGTCATTGTGGTTTTAGTTTTCTTTATAGATTGGCATATTTCCTCCTCAGTGATGACAGATAAGTTTAAGGTATTTAAATTCGGACTATTTACGTCGTCAAATTTGCGGAGTGTAGGGGACGTAAAGGATTTAGAGAAAAAGTCTGCAAAACTACCAACTATTACTTGGGGGTTTTCAATCATTTGATTCTCGTAAATTAGTGATGACAGAAGGGAGGAAGAATTGTTTTTTGAATTAATAAACCCAAAAATTAAATCATGTAGTGTTATTTTTCAGTGTTACCAGATTTTTTATATTTGTTTAATATTTTTTCCTTCTGTTTAATATCATAGATTATCTGTCTATTAAATCATGTGCAATAAGTCCCACAACTTTTTTGTTTTTTTAGGTACATACGTATCAAAAATATATAATTTTAAATAAAGTGCATCCACTGCTGTATCTACATTATTAAAATGTTCCAGGAAAGTCCAATCTATGAGCCCAAGCTGGTTATATTTTAGATAGAAATCGGGGTTAATTGAAATTCGATTTGGCCACTAGGCCTAGGATTATAGCTTTTGTTAATTGTAACTTAACTACCGCAATTCATAGTTGTAACTCGCATAGTTTAGACAATAAAAAATGTATTTTCTGGGCACCATCTTCAAAGGGCTGTAACTCCCTTAGGTAGCATTTCCGAACCTATATTCATTAGACATTTTTAACTCGGGACAACATTCCCTATCTGCTGTTTAAGTATGGCCGTTTCATTTCGGGACACCCTATACAGATGAGCTAGTAGAAAAATATTTTAAAAAAAATAAGTTGAGCTTGACGGTCCTTTTTTTTATTCCTCCTTTTTGGCATTGAGCAATGCCCATTCGGCCACAGCAAAATGTGGTTATATAGTTACTCTAGATTTCCTATCTACCAACTAACCTAATCAACGCTGTAAAAGACCACAAAAGTAGGGGGAAAACTGTGACATTCGCCTCACATTAAGGGGTTTATCTTAACGACTTAGTCAATACAACACAGGAAATACCTCGGTTAACAGGGTATGAACATACAGTAGGTTAGACAATAGGATAGCAACTCTAAACTAATACTAACTTGGCTTTTATATCTTGGATTTACATAACCTAATGAATTGAAATAATATTTTTTTGTAGATTTTCATCTCATCTTCTTTGGGTATTAAGCCACAGTGACAATGAATTATTTTAAAAAATTAACAAAATTTTTATAAAATGTAAAATATGTTCGTCTTGTGCTCTGCACCTTTTCCTTTAACTTCTCATAATTACATTACTTTTCCTTCTTTTCAATGTTCTTCTGTTACGTTATGCTGTTCATTTGTGTGTCGTAAATTTTGTATAACCAATGTAATTCAATAATTACCTGTTATGCGCGTAGGTACTTGGACCGCCTGATATATTATAGTTATTATGTTGCTTCGCCGCTTCATTATTTTTAGCTATGATACTTAGACCTCGAAACTGCTGAAAAAAAAAATTTTTGTGATTTTGTCACTTAGACCCTTTTGAATTAGGCACTTCTATAATAAATATCTTATTTAGTAATAAAAAACGAGAACGAGGAAATTGGTGGTACTGCCGTGGCGAAAACAACATTGCAATTCAGTGCTATAGGCGTGCCTTGGACTACCTGGATCAAGTGGAGGGTGGTATAACAGGTCCTTTATCAGAGAATCATAAAGAAAATGAAATAACTGACTCTGATTTACAAAGTTTGCTTGAAGATAGGATTAGCGTGTGCAACAACATGGCTGCTGCACAAATAAAGATGGAAATGTACGAGGCCGCACTAAACTCTTTACAAGTTGTACTTAGGTGTCAGCCAAATAATATCAAGGCACATTATAGGAAAGCTAAGGTAAATTCATAATTAAGTGTTCTTTGGTTGTATTAATTTATGGTTTTGTTATATATATTTTTAGGTATATATAGGAAAAAATGATCTGCTATTAGCAATGAAATGTTTACAAAAGGCAAAGGAATTGTCCCCAAATGATGCTGAAATTCAAAAAGAAATCAATTCAGTTGCTAAGATTTTGGAGAAACAAAAAGTTAGTGAACGTGAATTAGCAAGAAGAATGTTTAATGGACCAAAAAAAACTGATTCTAAAACTGAGTCTAAGAAAGATAATGGAAAAAGTAAGGTAATAATAACAGAAAAACAATTACAATTGTGACTAGTGTGTCAGACTAAATTTATGATATGAATGATAGAAAATGGTCGAATAGGTTTTGAAAAAATTAGGAGCTAAATGAAATTTAAAAATTTTAAGTAGATATTTCAAAATAATAAAAAATAATAGTATTGGAGTATTGAGTGAAGTACCCTATACAATGCATATGAATATTCCTGTCATTAATTTATTCTAGACAGCAAACATTACACTTAAACGTTTTCTTAACCGCCTCTCAAGTCACAGAAGTAACTCCCAGAAAATCCTAGGATTTTTTGTTGAGTAAAGAGAGACGTGGCCCTATAGTTTATTGTGTAGTCCGAACCACATCTAGGGCATTGACAGTTTTCCCCATCTTAATCCGAAACAAATTACAAATAAAATTTCTAACTTACTCCGGGATGGATTTGAACAATCTATATTCGGTACTGAGTAAATAGCTATAGGCGCTTTATCTACTCGGCTGCCATGCCCACAAACATGGGCATGGTAGCTCATTACCTCTATGCATTACAGTAATGCATAGAGGTCCACGCTATAGGAAGGAATGAATTTTTAAAGCTATTTTCATTTCAGGTAGGTCTGTGGGCAACTTTGGGGGCAACAGTGGCAGTTGGTGTAGCAGGAATAGTCGCCTATCGTTTCAAATATGCATGAAAGATAATTATTAAGAATTTTTAATTCTGCCATTGCATTTATTTCAACTTTTTAAAATTGGGATCTGTTATTTTGTTATTAGTTTTTCTTGTATTAAAGTTTTTGTAACACTTATTTTATTAGACAGTTTGTACATTATTATGTGAATGAAAATATACATTATTTGTTACCGGTTTTTTTTTATTAAATATTAAACATTATTTGGTTTTAATTAAAAACGTCTGCTTTTAATCCCTTTACCGCCGTCAAAGAAGCCGACGGCTTTTATGTTGCAAATAAGTTTGAAATAAACTTAACAATTAGCGTCAATGGCAAGTTATAGGTTGAAAAATAAAAAGAATCTCATGGTTAGATATGGGGAGGTGGCGATAAATTCCAGAAATGATTTACGTAGATGTAATATTTTGTTATATGTAAACACTTAATGAAATGAAACGTTCCCAAACAATATTAAATGATAAATTACTCTTATGTAGGTACTATGCAAAAAATTTGTCTTATTTATAAAAATGGGAACAAAAGGTTTTTATCAGGTAATTGGATGGCTTGCAACAATAAAAAGCAGTTACTTACTGACCATCATCTAGACAGGGATGCTCGTTATTGCCGAGTGTCCAATAGCAATGCGAATGCGTAGATATAGGCGGATCACGTTTATTCCCACTGTCCCATGTTGAGTACACTCTAAATATATAGTATTTATAAACCGTCTATGTGAATAGCATGAAGGTACGTAAACGTGCGAAATTAACGAAAATGATGCTTAACTTTTTTTATTTCTTTTGTCTTGTTCAATTAATTCAGAGGATAAACTTGTGAATTAGTGATTTTCCGGTATTGTAACTTAGCGGCACAGAATTAAATTGTATAAAAAAAGTGCTTTCACGTAATGCAAACATTAAGAGACACACTTCCTTAGACAGTCATAAGAAAGTGTGTGGTAATAAGTAATATTTCAGATAATCCACTATTTAGATAATTTTTGCATAAGTGTATGGCTCTACCTATACCAAAAGTGGAAGACAAAAATATAAGAGACTACCTGAAAGACAAACTAGGAACTACGGAAGAACATTTTGTAGTACGGGAACTGAAAAATGGAAATAATTCACGACAATGTTTTATGGTGGCGGCAAAATTTGATTTCAAAGAAAAATTATGTGATCCTGGATTTTGGACTTTATAAAAAACAATGGAAATAAAAAGCAACAAAATGGAAGCAACCAAAATTCTTTTTTAGTTTAACCACAAAACACAAATATCTGATGTGGCCAGCACATAACTTTCTTATACCAGTATATATCATCCTGATCTAAAAAAATCATTCTGTTTAATTCTTCACTTACCTCAATTAAATTTTAATAGCGTACCTTGAAATGTTTCATTAACATTTTTAAATAATTAATTATCGGCGTCAATCGATACCGTCACTAATAATTATTCATGTCATATATTTCAATAATTTTTTGTTATTGACATTTTTGTAACTAAATTAGGCCTTTCAAATGTTAAACTGTTAAATTTATCCTAACCCCATTTTATGAGGCCAAATGTGTAAAATATTTCAGTTTACATCAGCTTTATTTAAGTACTTGGAAAATATATTTTATTAGCTTGATATAGTAGACATGATTTTTTATAATCTTTCATCAAGAATATATTTTTTTGTAGTCAAATACAAAAAAGTTTGAGTCCCGTGCCCTTGCAGCTGGCCAATTTTGCTCATCACCGAATTTTTCATTGTCTGGCCTTTTAGAACAAATGTACCAAATTTGAAAGCTTTATCTTAAAAACTGTGGCTGTTATCGCGATATTACAGATATGCAGACAGATTTTTTTCATAAAGTTATGTTTTTACATTATAATTGGTCGAGATTCGTCCAGAAATGCAATAAAAATTTTTAAATTTGTTTCCCAAAATTGTACCTTTTTTCTTTCACTCATTACATCTCTTCTGGTGGTACCACATTCACCAAATTTAATGTATCACCTAAAATGTTGTTGACAATCTTAACCCAAATTTGGCAAGTCTACCATTAGTATTTTTTGAGTTATCGCGGACACACACACACGCACGCACGCACCGACAGACATCATTCGGAAAATAGTCAGAATGGATTCAGGAGGGTTCAAAACGTATATAGCAACCAAAATCTCAAGGTCGAAAAAAATCACGATTACTATACTTCCTTAGATATAAGAAAGTAAAAATGCAAATCGTACAACAAAAGATTCATTTATACTCTTTTATCAAAATTCACAAAGTATTACAAATAAAGTAGATGAACTAACTGTATATCTTAATAGCTTAAACCACACAATACATGTAATAGCGTCTACAGAAACTTGGGTTAGGAATAATGAAGAAGATAGACTTAAACTGATAAACTATAAATTGGCATCATATTTCGTAAGCTCACATTCTATACATGGGGGCAGCTGTATATTTGAACAAATATATAGCTGATCTCATCTAATCGTTCTAACGCAACAAATTGCAGTTCAAAGAAATGGAATATCTAAAACAAAAAGCATAGAATTAGTAATATAGTGTAGTGCAATAGAAATTATAAATCCAAAAATTTTAATTATAAACATTTACCGTCAGCCAATTGCCTCTAACGTGGAAGAATTTATCAACACACTTGAGGATATATTAATATACCTAACAAACAAAACAAAAAGTTACACTATAGCTGTATGTGGAGATTTTTGATTCTACAAACCCCATTTGAAACAGATGTTAGAACCTTCATGGATTTGATGACATCATTTAACCTAATACCTACTACAGACAAACCAACAAGAGTATCAGGAAAAAGATTGATTGATAACATATTTGTAAATATTCCAGAATGCAACACTAGTGTTGACAAGAATGGATTTGGTGATCACTTCGGCTTACAAATTATCTTGTGTTTAATTAAATTACATATAGAAGTAAAAAACAAAAAATAACGAGAAGACTCATCATAGATGAAAAAAGTAATATGTTTAAAAACCAAATGGTAACTGTTAACTGGAACAGAATCATGTTCGAAGAAGTTCCAAACAATAGCATAGCAATGCTCTTAATAGCACTTAAGAGATATTCTGGATGAAGTATATCCCAAAAAAGTTTATATAAAGGAAAAGAAAGGTTGGATAATTGATGAAATAAAAATGAATAGCAAAATAAACAGAAATGTATGATGAAATGTTAAGACGAAATGTAATGAAAGAAACATAAAGAATTCTGCAACGATTTTAAGAAATTAATAAATATAGCCAAGAAAACATCACACTGAAATTACATATTAAATTCAAACAATAAAATTAAAGCTACTTGGTAATAGAAATACTGGCAAGGAAAACGAAACAAAATTTGAAATTGAAAACTTAGAAAGGGACAAAAACAAAACTAAAAAAGAGATTTTGAATAAAGTTAACAACTACATAAATATATGTGAAGACATTAACATAAATGCTTAAAAAACTTTTAGTCATGTATATGAAAATGACCACACCATGTTTCTGCATGACACAACTCCCACTGAGATTTTTAACATAATTCATGCGCTAAAAGACACAGCAGCTGTTGCAGATGAAATACCAACTAAACTGATTAAGCTTTGTGCACTGGAACTGGCACAACCACTTTTGCACATAATAAATCTATGGTTCCAAAAACGAATATTTCCTGATGAACTAAAGAGCAGTATAAGCCAATACATAAAAAAGGTAGTAAGGATGAAATTTCAAACTATAGACCTATAACTCTCATATCCATAGTAGCCAAAATTTTTGAAAAGGCTTTACTAAACAGAATACTAGATTTTATAGAGGCAAATAATATAATTACGAAAATGCAGATGCCTACATTAAAAGGGAGATCAACGAAAAGAGCTGTATACTTAGCTATATGTGAAATTTTAGATGCAGAAAGTTCTAAGGATAAGGTAGTTTCTTTATTTATGGACCTGTCTAAAGCTACTGACAGTGTGGACCATACTATATTATTAGAAAAACTAGAAATAATGGGTTTCAGAGGAAACATATAATATCCTCAAATCTTATCTAAACAATAGAAAACAGTGTGTAATGGTAATAGACAAAGAAGTGGAAATTAAATCAAATTGGAAAATTTCTAGGAAGGGAGTACCACAAGGTTCTATTGTGGATCCAATCTTATTTCTATTATACACAAACGACTTACCCAATATTGTCAGTCATACATTGAATCTCTTTGCAGACGACAGTTCCCTAATAATAAGAGCCAGATCTGAGGAAGAACTTAAAACAGAAATTATCAATACAATCAAGTTAGTGAAAAATTGGTATGTATGGAATAATCTGAAGAACAATATAGATAAAACCCACCTAATGATATTTACTCTGAGGAAAGAAGATCCACTTCAAATAGCCTATGACAACTAAATTCTTACAACCACCGTACATACAAAATTCCTAGCTATCGTAATTGATGCACACTTAAATTGGAAAGACTGTACATTATTTGGCTAATAAAATAAGTTCATTTACTTATACATTACGTGTAATGAGGTAGCAGCACTTTCGGCATATTATTGCTATGTAAACTCAAGAATTAGTTAGTAGTAGTAGTAGTAGCTACTTATTTTACTAGGCAAGTAGGCCATAATGGGCCCTTTTTACCTAGGGACCTACAGTTTAGCGTGGACTCCGAACCATGGTCTTCGACTGTCAACTAACCCACCACCTGGGCCTGCACCGCTAGCAGAGTGGCAAACCTCCTGGGTAGGTCTCTTCGACCTTCCACCCGGGCTCGCCTCTCTGCCTGCATCAGGCTAGCGGCTTTCCGGGATTGTCTGTTAACAGTCTACTGACTGTTAGACAAGCTATTGTTCATTCATCCAATTGCCGGACTCGATCAGTGCTGCTTAACTTCACCGATCGAATATCGGAAATTAAACTCAAGAATTAAGTATAAAATTATTTTCTGGTGAAACTCCGGTGAAGCATCCAGAATCTTTAGGCTTAAGAAGTATCTTCCACCTAAAGAAAAGAGAGACATGTTGTGAATTATTTAAACAAAAAACCATACTAACCTCAATTTTTCAGTTTTTTTTTCAGATTATATTTGACGTTCAATTGTTTTTTTCATTTAGAATTCGGATTCCTCAGAAAATAATAAAGAAAATTTAGTTGTGTAATTTTTTTCCTAGCATAAAATAATGACAAGTAAAGCACTTAAAATGATCACCCTATACAATACCATATTCAATGATATAACCCCACTAAGGTGAAAGAAATTTGTGGAAACAAAAAAGATCTGTTCAAGGATGTTTACAAGTTTTAATTAAATAAAAAACGAGAATTATGGATATATGTTTATTTTCAATATATATATATATATATATATATATATATATATATATATATATATATATATATATATATATATATATATATATATATATATATATATATATATATATATATATATATATATATATATATATATATATATATATATATATATACACATAAATCACAAACAAAATAATACGTTTAAGACTTTTAGGAGAATAAGTCACAAAGTGGAAATTATGTAAACTATGAATGTACATAACAGCTATACATAATAAATAATAAATAAATTTGTGCTAAATATTTTTGGCACATTGGTCTTTTAAAAACAAATAAGAAAACAAGATTGTTATTATTATTATTTTTAATGAACTATAGAAATATAAAAACTTGTGCATTTTAGAAAAATGTTAATGATATGCAAAATAGTGACACAAATGTATCAGATATTCATTAATAATGTAGAAGTGGAAAAAGATTGCAATATTAAGCAAATGTAAACATATTAATTGCAATATATTAAGCAAATGTAAAAATATTAATCTCTTATTCATCCTTATAAAGGAAATTATTTATGCAATTATCATCATTCATCTGAATTAAAATGTTACAAATTTTTGTCAAACAGTTGTATAATTTGAGAAGTGAATATGGAGGATACTGCTAGTGAAGGATCTAATAGTTAGTAGAAGACTGTTGGATATTCAAATTAAAAACAAAACTTGTGTCTTCTGCAATTGCAACCTTTTTGCCATATAAATAAGTACGTACATTATACCATTTAAGCAAAACAAAGATTTCTCTTGAAACATATCACAAAATTTTTTAAATATATATATATATATTTTTTTTTGGAATAAACAACTCTAATGCTGATTTTAAAATGTCTGTATCACAAAATATTGTTTTGACCTGTCAAATATTACTTGTAATAAAAACAGAATTTATATTAGAGAATATATATTTCATTTTATTTTTATACTACTATAAATGATAAGGTCAATATTTAAGAATAATAATTATAATTAAATATTTAAAATTTTTGAGATCTAAAATACATTTAATAATTTCATATTTTTTTGTGTACCTAAACGCGATAAATTATATGTAATAATTAATTTTGTTTCACATTGTACAGGGTGTATACAAACTTCTTGTACTCCCGCTAACAGCTGATTGTCCATCGAAAAATAAGGTTTTTCTTATAAAAAAATTATCAAAAGTTGATAAGTAAAGACTGGCATACGAACTGAATGGGTCGCCCAAAGCAAGAACTATCTCACCCCATATTGGCACACTGACCTTGCTGATACTCTAGACACGAGTATCAAGGGGAGGAATATGAAGACGCATGCTGGTTGGACTAACATGACATTTTTTGCTCACAGCTCAGTGGCTGACACAAGGTCCATTTTGTTATTTGTGTTTATTTAGTAAATTGCTCTCTTTTTTAATATTGTTTTATGGATAGAGCTCTCTGTTGTTGATTTTTAATATCGCCTTTTAGTGTTTAAACATGGCCAAAAATTTCAACAAGTTTCCTAACTTTTTCCGTCACAATTTTTTCAGTGAAAAAAGTGCCATAAAAATTTTTCTTCTTGTTTGATCATCGTCAAATCTTGATTTATCAAAAGCTGTAATAAACTAATAAAAACATTCAATTTAAGTAGATTTCCTATAAATGTCAAAAACAAATAATCCGAATACTCAAGAAAGTAATAAATTAATATCTCAAGGCCGTGTATGACATGTTGGTTCGACTAACGGGTTATTCTAGGCAGAACAGTGGTTGTCAAAAGTTTCTTCAATTTTAACGTAAAGCAGTTTTTAATTGGATTATATAGCCATCATTCACGGGAGTACATAATATATGCTGTATATTTTAAAATTACTCTTAGTCCAAACGTGCTATTTTAATTCTCAATTTCAATGCTACAGTCACTTTTACTCCTGGAGGAGTTAAATTCATTTTTAATCCCTTCGGGGATAAAAGTGACGCTTTAGTCTTCAAAAATGTGGATTAAAAGGCAAAAGCACTTTTAGACTGTGTAGTGCAAAAAATAGCTTATAATACGAGACTAAGTGCATTTTTTAATCCCTCATGTGTTATGATCACACTCAGGATTAAGTCCCTTGATAATATATTATTTATTTACCTTTTGTCTTAAAATTGTAAAGATCTAGAAGCACATACAGGGTATTTGTGGTATAAAATTGAACAGTTGATATTTCCATTAATATTGTACCAATTTGAATAGACACGGTAAGTGGTAAAATTTAGTGTCCAAATATGTAAAAATCAGATCCTGCTAGGCCAACGAAATCCGTTTTGTTTGTCTGTTTTGACACAATGGACATTCCTCACAATTTTTATTTTTATGCGAAAATCAGCTCACTAATTTTTTTCCAGTGCAATAAAGGGGTAAAATATAACAAAGTTTTGAAATTTAGTTTTAACGTCATCTGCCTAGGTTCGCATTGAAATATATGCAACCAGTGAAATCGAGGACGCAACTGTTGTATTACAAGATTTACTTATTAGCGTGTTATAATTATAGCATATTTATTTCATTGCTAAATTTTAACGTTTTACATTCAAAAATAATGAAGCATTTTTGAATCATAACTTTTCGAAATCAATATTACATGCCAGAACAAGTTATTATTACTGTCCCCACAAGAATTAAATTTAGTTCCCAATAGGTTAAGTTGCAAAATACGTAAGTATTTATGTTTTATACTGTATACAAATTAATATTGTCTTGAAAAAGTATGTATAACACAAAATAAATGTACAAATTGGCAAAATATTCAAAAATCATATATTTTCATATAATAAACAGGAAATATGACAACACTGGCTAGGTCAATGAACAGCGCATATATTATATCATTAGTTGTTTAGCTGTCTGTTACTCTAAGACATCTGACCGATAAGTTAATAACTGGTGGAACAAAGACACGATTATGAACCTATGTCTCAGTTTCATCGACCAGCTTGTTTGTCAGTTGCTTCAGCCATGTCGTAATATTTTTGCAATTATATTAGTAGCTGTATGAATCACATAACTTGAAAATTACTTTAGATCATTGACAAGTAGTCAGTGGCGACCGGCGAAATTTAGGGTATGGAATATATAAAAAATATTGTTGGCCAGTACACACCACTGCTCAAAAGTAAAGATGACCTTCAATTTATTTACTTCATATAACTTGCGATTGTGACGTACGTGCAAAGATACAAACAACAAAGTATAAAACGTAAACACCACAGAAATCAGACAACCCTCAAATGCAAAGCTAAAGCTGCATGGGCAAAGGTTACACATGAAAAAACACGGACATACACAACCATTCCCACCAAGCTGCAATGGAGAGATTATCTAGTCACACTTTCCATCGCGAGCTCTATCCAACTACTGCAACGAGTGAGAATTTACTTTTTAATGTCGCCCTGATATTGCCCATGGGAAAATTTGAGGAAAAATTCAACTGCTAAACCAACATGGGATCAGAAAGTCAATAAATTTATTGCAAATGACTATTTTCTGAAACTCAAAAAAGTCCCCATGGACATGAACTTGATCAACGAATCCCAACAAAAACGATTGTCACCTGACATTGCATTATCAACAGCACGTCTTAGCTCATGAGGTGAAAGACATATTGTGGTTCCAGAACATGCAGAAAGTGCTACCATTGTGGCTTGTGGAAATTATCTGGTCAAGCCATAGCTCTTCATGGTCCTATTCAAAGAAAAATATAAAGAGGATGAATAGATAGATGCCAAAAGGCAATATGACGATAGAAATGTTTATCAAATAAAAATAGACTTAATTTGTGATACCGATATGAATATACATAAAATAGATTGAAATTACGACATAAATAAATAGACAACTACACAACATAAATTTACACAAAAAATATTATCTTATTTCACACACGGTAAAACAGAAATGAAATATATCACAAAAAGGCAATGGAGTTTAACAAACAAAACATTGTGAGTGATAAGTGTATCCCTCTGGTGGTCAGTGCTACTATCCGTCAGACATCATTGATGTTTTGGTGACTGATAGCGACCTGCAAAGCAGGTACCAAGAGCTGTGACCTCTAACTCTGGTGAGCTAAACTATATGTATACTGAATAAGACTTACAGGAAACAATTACTCAGCGGACAAAAAGCCCCGACCTGCATTGAATTAAACCTGCAAGTCTTGTTTGCTAGCTAAAATCATTTATCAATTCCTAACTAGACATAGACCGGTTTTGAACTTGTTATGTTCTCGTCAGTATGCCATAAGTAATGGAAAAGGCAAATAATAATGCAGGTCGGGGTTTTGTCCGCTGAGTAGTTGTTTCCTGTAAGTCTTATTCAGTATATAGTTTAACCCACCAGGGTTAGAGATCACAGCTCTTGGTACCTGCTTTGCAGGTCGCTATCAGTTGCCAAGACATCAATGATGTCTAACGGGTAGTAGCACTAACCTGCCGTGCTAAGGCTAATGGGCGTATCTGACATTGTATCGAAATTCGGTTTATGGGATTTTTACACAGGCAAGCATGTATTTGACCTTATTACTAAAGTAAAAGCGCGTATCTGTATTCTAAATTAACTAAAAATCTTTTTAAAATATCAGATATCTCCACCGCATGGTAATATTGCAAAGCCAAATGGTCGTGTCTAACATTTTCTTAGCCAAAAAAATCGAATATGCAGTGTATTACAGATATAGGTCATATCAGTAATTTTTGGGCTAATATTCACTAAGCCAATTAGTCTTATACGCATTAATATTAGCAGATACGACTAGGTGTATCACAAACAGTTGGCATATAGAAAAATACAAAACCTTAATTATCTCAAAAATATGTTTTTGCAGATATGCCCTTTAGCATAAGGACGGCAGTAACCACCAGAGGGATACACTTATCACTCACTATGTCTGGTTGCTTAGTCTGCTTTAGACTAGCCTGGTTTGCTATTTTTATTTGTCTTTTCCATTACTGATGGAATACTGACGAGAACATAATAAGTTCGAAACCGGTCTATGTGTAGTGAGGAATTGACAAATGATTTTAGCTACCAAACAAGACTTGCAGGTTTAATTCAATGCAGGTTGGGGTTTTTCTCCGCTGAGTAGTTGTTTCCTGTAAGTCTTATTCAGCATTAACAAACAAGTTGTTTCAACCCGTATTACAGAAGGTTAACTTATATAGGTATTGTATAGCAAAACAGGGAATTAAAATAAATGCAACATCAATAAATAAGGTTAGTTTTTTGGTGGTTCAGGTATAAAAATTTCAATACATGACATGTCCAATCACCACGGTGAATTTGTGACCAATAAAATAAATAAATAAATGAATATACAGGGTGAGTCAGTTTTTTTGTAGACAAACTTTAACAGGAGATAGAACACATGTTTTTAAAAAAAAAGTTCCTATAAACATATGTCGTGGAGACGCTTCGTTTTCGAGATACAGGGTGTTGAACATAATTTTTTTTCTCGAATTTTCATTATAACATAAACAAATGCTTAGATTTCTTCCATGTTTGGGGGATAATGCCTATTAATTAAGGGGCATAAAACAAGCGAGAAGAATGTTCAAAAACTTGCACAGTGGCGGAGTGGAGGGGTGCTCAACCCCTTTTTTTAAACAGAACTTCTACACCTATTTTTTAAAAAAAACTGTTATTTTCATTATCTACATACAGTTTAACAAAAATAATGTCCCTTCTTCTGTTTCGAAATTCCTGTGCGTTTCCGAGTTATTTTGATTTTTAGTGTATGATGTGGTACTAAATTAAGTAATTTATTTATTATCAATTATCGGCTAAATATTTAATTCTTTCAACGAAACCTACCTAAATATGGTTTGTTAAGGATTCTAAAAAAGCCGAAATCTCTTATTCTTTATCTCTTTCCAATGTAGTCAAAATAAATATTTGTTATATCAAGCCATACTCAAATACAATACATACAAATACATACTCAAAAAATTAGAGAAAAAAAATTATATTCAACACCCTGTATCTCGGAAAGGAAGCGTTCTACAACATATGTTTATAGGAACTTTTCTTTTTAAAAACATGTGTTCTATCTCCCGTTAAAGTTTGTCTACAAAAAACTGACTAATAATGATAGATGTAGTGCTCGTCTTAAAAGAGTCACATACATTGTATAATTTTGATGCAAGGTATTGCTTTAAATTTGTCAGTGCTATGTTTCTGAATTTCCATTTTGAGTGACTTTCTAGTATTTATCTATGTTATGTATGCCATTTCTCCATTTAATTTGTTCATGCAAGTATGATGGCAATTTATTGTAGAGCCGAAAATCCTACAATTTACAAATTTTTTCAAAACCAATTTTCAAAATTTCTACGCCAAAAAATAACATAACATCCAACAAAGAGGAGCACACCTTGAAACTACGAAAATACGAAATTTCACCCAGGGGATTTTTTGAGCTTTTTTTTAGCAGTAACGTAACTCATGAATATCCAATTTCAAGCCCTTGCATTTTTCACTAGTTCTGGCAATTTTAAAGTTTTGAGCGATGCCAGGCGTCACAACGAATTCCATAATAACAGACGAATCGAAATCCATCAGGCGCGCTGATCTATTAAAGCAAAAACTGGTAAGACATTGACTTACATCGTTGGTAACTATTTTTTTTTTTTTGGATCTAGGTTTGACTCGAAACATTTTCTAGATTTCTAAATTTAAACTAATTTTAATTTCAGACGTTTCAGATCTGTACATTAAAAGGTGCAGGCTTATTCAAATGAGATAAATTTATTGTGTCTACAATGTAAAACAACTTAACGTACCTATATTACCAGTAAATACATTCTGCTTTTGCTGCTTCCAACTTATTCATTATTTTCATTAAATGACCTTATTTGGCTTAACTTGTTCTTATAGTTAATTGCAAAAGTTTGGAAATTATCGTTGTTGACACTTTAACATGACCCTAATCTGTGCAATAACCTTAGACATTTTATTTTTGTTACAAAAATAAAAAAATTGTACATATTTAAAATAAACATTTATAGTAGTGCTAATTTTGTTTTGCATTTTTCCGAATTCTTATGGATGCCTATGTCGTCATTAAAATATGAGTAGTATATTTTAAATCAGGTGCTGGCAATACCACTTGAGGTAGATGTCTATGGATAAAAAATGTAAATTGTTGTCACAATATTTAATCTTCCAATGTTGTAAGAAATTAATAATAAAAAAATAGGTTAGCCCAGAGCGTGATTATGCAAACTGATATAGGCAGCAAACGTGTTAACTGAAGAGTTCTTTGGAAACTAGCCAATTTTTAAAGTTTTTTTATAACTTAAAATAAATCTTTTGTTTTTTAATGGTAAATATAAATTTACAAACTTATCATTTTACCAAGGAATCTTTGGTTTTACACAATATCAACATTAGATATGCTTCTCCATATATTTTTTTCAAATACACATAAGTATCACTTTTTTCTGAATAGACTAGTGGGAATTTAAGGCATTTTCAGCATAAAAATACAATTTGTTGCCTAAAGTGGAGACGGTTCTCTGATACCTTCACTGTGCATCGTTTTTCCTGTCATTTTTAAAAGTGCTTTGCTTTCCACATTGCCATCCAATATACTCATTCCAACTCTTTCCCCCTTTTCTTGTGGAGTGGGCGGAGGCGAACCTAAACCCCAAACTTCGAGATGTCTAAAGGAGAACTCCTTAGTGTGGGACATTTGTTGATAACCTGAATATGTAGTGCAGGATTCACTAGTATGACCTTTGCCATATTCGCAGTCCAGCCAAATTCCACAGTATCCATGTTGACCGCCCATTGCCTGAAAACAAAAAAAATATATGAGAACTAAGACATAGATACTGTTCCAAGATATGGTTCTTTCAGGAGACATTAGAAAATAGTGGTATAAAAATTAACAAGCATTTATACACTTAAAAAAAAAAAATGAAACTTACCAAACCATTTGGCATAGTCTGCTGATGTAAATTAAGGTACTGAAAGTGTTGATTGTATCCTGTAGATGGAAAAGCCCTCATTCGAGGTGCTAATGTAAACAAGAAACTACTGTCATCTCCAAAATATTTCGGACCTAATTCCCAATTTGCTGGTGCAAAACCTCCAAACATATAACCATTTCGATCCTCAACTACCAATACTGATGGACCCTGATTAACTATTCTTCCTAAAATGTCATTTATCACATACTTTGTAACACTAAAATTGCTGCATTCAGTAATACATAAAGAAAAATGAAAAATCTGATAACAAAAAATGAAAATCTGGTAAATAGCAGGTCTCACAGAAACTAGCAAGTGGTAACATTTTGGTTCTGAACAAATGAACTCTATTAATATCGAACCCGAGTTAAATTTGTTACTTGCTTCAGTTTGTATGCTTTGTCTTGCAAACACCATTGACAACGTCTCGAATTCAAGGATGTGTGAATTTTCAACAATTAAGAGGTAGAATTGTAGGGTTATGAGAAGCTGGTATTTCTTTTTGAGGCATTCCAAATTGGGTTGGCAAAAATGCGTCAACAGTGATGAGATGTTGGAAAGTGTGTACACCTTTTTCAACTTCAATTTTCTTTCATAAATATAAATTTAATGCGACACCTACATGTAATAATCACATATACATATATACACTTCACTTTCAAAATCATGCGCCCTTCTCTTTATTTTGTTTATATAATGGGGTATTATTTTCATTGATCTGAGATGAAAATGGAAATATGTACTTATATTTTGAACACATAATTTTTTTAATACGTTTGGTGCAGAAAAAAATATACATAGCACTATACAATAGTTATTTCAATTTAAAGTTAAAATTTTTCATAATTACGGGACTAAGCACAAACACGGAAAACACCAAAAATTTAATGGAACACTGGCAAGACGGTACTTCTATTATTCTATTGTGAATCCCGTTTTAGCATTTTTGTTCGTGTATTTGTTTTAAAACATTTCTAAAAGCACACAAATATGGAAATTGCTATATTTTTACAATAATAAACAAATGAAAAATGAGGTTTTAGGATGCTAGATGGTATTAAGTCACTTTCGTGAATTTGCTTGGAAAAAATTCGTGAGAATTCGTGAGATTGATTAACTGAAATAACTGCAGGGGGTTCAGGGGCACAAGCCCTTACAAATGAGTAAATGAGCCAATTTTGAAAAATTTCAACATCATTGCATTTTTAACCCCTTAAAAATGTTAATAATAGAAAAAAAATCCTGAAGGATTTGGTGGGAAAGAATTTTTTGAATTTATAATAATTCAATGAAAACTATTTCATAAGTAATATTTTTATGGATATTCGTCTGAATATGACATAACATAGATAATGAACATAAAAATCACAGCATTTACCACTATGGGACACTAAACTTTTGTAGGAAATATTCCTTTCAGTGTCACGATTTCTTGTGGCTATTTAAATTAAATTGACTTGCGAAATTATTCTCTCTACATTGGCGGTCACGTGCGGAAGACACCATAAATTAAACATGTGAGATTCGATACATTTTTCATGAGATTGTGAGATTTAGTATGATATCATGAGATCCCATGATAAATCGTGAGATCTGGCATCCCTGCGACGTCAAATGTCAAATCTGGTACAATACCATACAACTGCAGATTATGAAATACCTTAAAAATAACTATATTTGATACTCTATTTGAATTTGCACTTAGTGACGTCACGAAAATTTGACTTCCTTTTTTTCAGTTTAAATAAAAGATAAAGAAAAGACTGTTATTTTTATCTCGTTTTCGATTATTCAAAAAAAAAAAAAAAAACATTCTCGCCAATTTCCCTTAGTAATTTGTTTACTTCTATATACAGGTCCTTAATTAAGTCTATAAATCAACATTATTGCTCTTTGTAGAACTAGTGATCCATATTTCTAAAATTTTCCAAAAAATTACCAAACAATATTTCAAGGACGTTATTTTTATTTTGTACATTACATGCTACATTTCAATTTCAAATGCCAAAGGGTTTTAATGGGTTGGTACTTGCTTAACTGAGAGAAAATTTAAATAATAAAGAGAATACAATATGTTACAGAAATTTTTAACAGTACTTGTGCAAATTGATGCCATATCAAATATTGTAAAATTTTCCAATGATAATTTTCCAAAATTGAAAATTTTCTGATTAAGATCACTACAGTTTACATGACAAAAACTGCATAATTCACCTACAACAGTCTAGTGAGGCAAAATTATGGAATTTCCAAAATGTTACATCACTGCAACAGTCAAAAGTTGCTTTTCTCGTACAATAAAAGCGCGTAATTAAAAATTTAGCTTGAATAATACCAGAAAACTTTCCAGAACAGTTTCTGTAAGTCTTCCCAAATTTTATATTGAAATTGTACAGATAATTCCATTTTGGAAATGTTTCCAATTGAAAAATTTCCTGCTTCCTATTTCCAATTGGGTATGACACAGTTTGTGTAGCACTGATCAGAACTTGTAACTTTTTAAGGATTATCCCTATTGCAAATAAAATTGAATGAACTAACCTATTAATGTGGAAAATGATTCACCATGTATCTCTGAACTAAAAAGAAATCTCCATTCCAACTGATATTGCTGTGGAAGATGAGCATTAACGAAGACTATCTGGTTAAGGTCTAAAATACTGGGATACGATGGGATTAAATCAAGTCCACGGCAAAACGGAACCAAGCTCCTGTCTTTTTCTTTTTCATTGGCTACCTGATGTTCCTCATTAGAAATTGATGTCCCTAAAAATAATTCCAAAATGTATTGTTTTGTATCAAATGTCAATTAGATTTTCGGTCTGGATCCATACTGTATTTTGCCTTTCTCTACATTTAACTTAGTTATAACTACAACTAAATCTTTGCCCCAACACATAAATGCATACTTTTATATATGGAAAGTCTATTGTACTACTGATGGCATAGGTAAGAACGAAGTGAAGAAAATCTATTTGATTTTAAAATAATAAAAAAATATTGTTTGTATATGAATCCAAGGATGTTAAGATATGTTTGAGTAAACAGAAGCTTATAGACTAAAACGAGTATATTATGAGGATTGGGTCTGACACTTGTGTGTTTACAGTTTTGAAATTCAAAAAGTATTACTTGGGTTCAAATCAAAATGTAACATATCCACTTTAGCTTAATCACGTGATCCCTTGTTCATTTACATCTTTCAGTTTAGATTGTAAGTGCGTAGCCTACATGTGTCTTATAAATTGTATTTTTTATTTTACAAAAAATGGAATCGTCTTTATATTATACTAACAAGATCTAAATTTATTTTCAGTACAAAAGCATTAAAAAGATAAGTATTTAAATTCAATTCAAAAAGCATAAGATAAAACATAAAGGACAAAACACTAACAACATTAGATTAGAGATACAAACTTGAACTTATCTACTTGTTAGGTAAATTTTTATAAAAATTTACATGCTCGGGAAGCTAGATCACTAGTGTTGTGCTATTACATAAAGCCATTAGGTCTGTAAACTTATCAACATGTAATTTAGACCCAGAGATGATTTAGGCTAAATGGTGTAGAATAGGCATTTATGTACGTAAGTAGAGACATCTATTAGTCATATTATAAGATGGTTAGATATGAGTTATGCCGAACATGTATCAGTATATGTTGGAGACAATTCTCCATCACTAAAATAATTGTAGTTTATTTCTACTTCTTATGTACTTACATATTTTTTTATTAGGGCACCATTTATTTTATATTTTATATGTCAATATGTATTTTACGACCCACAGGAGGCAGAACAATGCACTAAAACAATGCGCAGCTAGGCGGGCGCGTAGTATGATACGTTGTGAAGGCAGCACGTATAATGTAGCTATGCATACAAAAGTTACTGGCACTTGTGAGGTTTTATTATTCATGGTATTCATGCAATGTAAATAAAAGGTGTTCTTTATATGTAATATAGGAGATATATTCAACTACCAACAAGTGTTTTAATGCATACTAATTATTATAACAGTAGTCCACGGATAAGATAAAGAAATTAAATCGAAGGAGTCCTATGTCTAACAGTATACACAAAAAAAAGAACCACCTCTAGTTATACACACAAAAAAACTCTCCTTAACAGGCTCATATGTACAAATACTTTTTAGATACACACCTTAGTCTTTATAGTGATGAACAGTGGCCAGAAGTCCCGGGCCAAGACCAATAAAGCGATTAATTTCAAATATGATTTTTTCTGTGAAGCTATCATTCGTATTAGAGAACTGAACATCTGTTACTAATGTTTAGTTATTAAACTTGTTCTTCTGAAGTTTTTTTTGTGTTAATTTTCAAAAAAAAAAAACACTTGCTAAAACAAATTATGTCCCCCCCCCCTTACCTGAAAAGTATTTCTTGCGGCCTCAGCAAAAAGTAATATTTTAAGAACAAATTTGTAATGACCAACTACTTATGCATTTTTTTCACACTCAGTAATCAAGTAGGCTATGGTTATACTACAATCTTTTTTGTTTTTTACAATTCTCAGAAAGGTCAACAGAAAAATATATCATTTTGATAAAAAAAGAAACACTTCGATGCATTCATGCATTCTTGCACATGTTTTGTTCGCCAGGGCTTCCACGTACAGACGCTATATTAGAGCTTTATAACCACATCATTGGATTAGCAGCTTGATAGCAAAATTTGGTAAAATCGGTTCAATAATAACAGAGCTATGGCCATTGAAATATACCCTATATTTTCAGTGGTACATTATTTTTGTGTAGCTGTGTGTTTTTCTTTTATATATAAAAATATGTGTATATAAAAATGCGATATATTTTTATAAGTACCTAGTAAACATTAAAAAAAATAACAACAAATCGGCGAAAAAAAAAATGTATAATTTACTATGTACTTCATGCAAAACGCAAATGAGCTTGATCGGGAATGCACCAGAAGTAACCTTTTAGATACTTAATTGGTTGTGATATGATGATAACACAGTAGTATTTTTATCCAATGCAACTGTTTGAGCCATTATTAATTGTGATTCTTTTTTTTTTTCATGCAAAAAAACGTTGAAAAATCTTTTTTTAACAATATTTTAATAGGGACTTTTCAGTAACAATAAAAAAAAAAAAGATGAGAAAAGTCCATTTGCAAAGTTCTAATTTTGAGAGGTTTAAATTAAATTAAAAGGCATTTTATACATTTACCTGATTTTTCACTAGGTACAGCTCCTTTTTCTTTATGGGAAATATTAAAAAGGTACATGGAGACAAAAAGTAGTAGCTGACCCAGAACGGTAGAGCCTTGAAGCCAAACTTCCAAGGCTCTTCTTGTAATAGTTTCATCTGTTGCAAGATCATGTGTGAGACTCTCAGCAAACCGTTGTATGTTTTGTGATGAAGTAAAACAGCCTCGAGAAAACCAGGACTTGAACTGTTTTGTGTTGCTCAGTTTTTGGATTTTCATGTAAGAGGCAACTATACTTTCTACATACTAAAATGAAAAAAAGGAGGTAATTAACATATTCAATATTTCTAGGAAAAAAAAAATAAAATAATTATTGGGTACTATAGTAAGAGAAATCGCTTTAGTGAGAGGCCGTGCAGGGTAAGTCGCGACATGATGGCGGGAAATATCTAACACATGACATCTTCCGTCTTTTACACCGCATACATTAAAGCTAGAAAGATGATTGCTGTTTTTGCTGATACGCGACCGAGACGGAGTTTCACTTGCATTCTGTGATACTTCAGGTCTGCACTTAGTTTTGTTACCGATTTGTTTAGCAGTGTGTTGTAGGAGAAAATGTAATAATTATTTTCTATCAGTTTATTTGCTGGTGTGTTTTTGAAAATTATTTAAGGTTATGGTGTTGCAGTGAGTTGTGTAATATATGGTAAGTGTAATATTATAAGTAATAAGTATTTTATCTGTTTATTTGCCGGTGTGTTTTCGAATATAATTTAAGGTTATCGTATTTGATGTAAAAATGTTTCAACCGTGGGAGGCCTCTACTTTTAGGAAGTAAAAATGGCTGAGTGTCATCACCCAGATGTCTCAAAACTGGTACTAACATATTTTTTTTCTTAAAATCAATAGTTGTGATTGTAGTGATATTTTTAATATACACGTGTAAATGGTATAATAAAAAAAAAAAAAATCATTACATCCAAGTGGTTGGGAGAAAGTCAATAATATACAGGAGTGAACTGAGGCCACAAAGAGGTTTCAAAAAATGTTCTGATATACATGGAATTTCATTTAAAAAAAATGTTATTTGACCTTGTAGAATCGTCTTGGCTCACCCTGTATATTCAAAAACAATTTCCGGTTATAGACTTTTTTGCCTAATTTACTTATGTTTTTAAATCAAGTTTCTAGCTATCATAGAACTCGAGATACCGAAATTGGACGCACTATGGCTCCACCCAGTATAATAAATTAAAAACAATACTTGCAATACATATTATCATAGAAACTATTAAAACAATTACTCAATCTAGGAGCAGGAATGATAGTATAAAATATAAAATACTATAGATATTTATTATTGTTATCACGTTTGGTTTGAAAGAATGCTTATGTAATACCCAAGATTATATACACTTATAGACGGTCAGCTCCCATATAAAAGTTTATCGCCCATAAATGGGAGCTCAAATGTGAGGACGGGGAAGCCGGAGGGGTATTAGAGTGAGACGAAATATTTGATACGTCCCACTACATGATAATGTCCTTATACCTTTTAAATAGTATTCGCCAGCGTAAATAATAGTATTGCTGTTGCCGATTATCCACACAATTGCGGCCTACGGGAATAGCAGGTAGAAATTCCGGCTGGCTAATAAAATAATAAATATAGAGATCTATTCGTTTAGTACGTAATGTACATATATGTATAGGTGAATAATTAAAATTAGAAATTAGTATTGTTCCAACTTTCATTGTGATCTGTAGATTTAACTGTGTTAAAGTAGTGAATAAGTTGATAACAAAAAAACAAAAACTCTATTTCTATTATTTTAATAATAAGTAATAATAAATATACGAAGGTTTATGATAATTATTGAATAAACAAAAAAATAGGCAATAAAATAGCGTGACATCGAGAATTTCTTATTTTATTTTTTTGAAATGTAAAAAATAATCAAAATTTAACATGAGACAAACTGGTTTGTAAATTTCTCGGAAAGTCGGCGTTGTGTAAATATTTTCACCCCCATAAGGTAGTCCCTTGCGATCATGAAAATTGTTTGTTCTACCTTTATTTTTGTATCATTATTATTTTTTAACAGCAAAGATAAGTTTAAGTGCCTGATTAAAATATACAAATATACTCTGTTTCTTAAGTACATGCCGAAAATTTAGTATGTAGATGCTTCTTTGGCTATTTAAGAAAAAAAAAGTATAGAAACATTTGTCGTAAAATGTTTCGTGTCAGAGATATGTGACATTAAAATTTAAAAAAAAATTATAATTTTTTTTAATCAGAAACAGTTTTTATTTCTAGAAACGAAAATTTGGTGTGTTTCGTCTTAATATATTGAGCCCTCAGTTTAACTACGATTATCTTAAAAATAACGGAGCCGTGTTTGTGCGTGTGTGGGTGTGTGTGCGGTGTGTGGGTGTGTGTGTGCGGTGTATGGGTGTGTGTGGCCACGATAACAACAAATTATAATGGGACACTTCCTAAATTTGGCAATTAAGATTTTCAACAACATTTTAGGTGACACATTAAATGTGGTGAATGTGGTACCACCAGAAGAGACATAATGAATGAAAGGAGAAAAAAGGTACAATTTCTGGAAAAAATTTTTTAAAAAATTATTATATTTCCGGACGAATTATAATGAAAAACATAACTTTACGGAAAAAAATATGGCTGCAAGTCTGTAGTATTGCGATTGCAGCCACAGTTTTTGAGATAAAGCTTTCAAATTTCGTGCACGTGTTCTAAAAGCCAAAGAAGAACATGATCATTTCGGTGATTAGCAAAATTGGCCAGCTGAAAGGAGGTCCACGGTACCCAAACTTGTTTGTATTTGACGTTACAATTATTAATCATGTCTAGTATATCAAGCCAATAAAATATATTTTCCAAGTGCCAAGCTGATGTAAACCGAATTTTTTTACACATTTGACCTCAAAAATGGGGTTAGGATAAATTTGGAGTTTGACATTTGAAATGTCTAATTTATTTACAAAAATGTCAATGTCAATAAGAAGAAATTATTAAAATATATGACATGCATTATTATTGACAGTATCGAGCGACGCTGATAATTAATTATTCAAAAATTTTAATCAAACATTCAAGGTATGCTATTAGAATTTAATTGAGGCAAGTGAAGAATTAAATAGAATAATTTTTTAGATCAAGATTATATAGGGGTATAAGAAAGTTATGTGCTGGGCACATCAGATATTTTTAAAAATTGGGCTACTAAACAAATGGAATTTATTTATCTAAATGACAGCTACATGAAAATAATGTGCATTTTCATGTCATAGGTAGTTAGTTAAATGTTGTTTGGTCAATTAAGTATCTAGTGAGAGTTATGGCCAAATATGCATAATTTTCATATAATTTCAATTACATATTTAAATGCTTTTGTTTCTTTGGTAACCAAAGGATTGTAAATAATTTTTTCATGTGTTTTAGAGTTAACAGTTAGGAACATATTGCATACATCTCACCTTTTTATTTGCATGGACTATTATTTTGATAAATTTTTCTAATGAAAAACGTTTGCTATTTTAATTTTGGTACAAAGCATAAAAATGATTCATTACTGGAAGGCAAAAGAGCAATTAAAAATCTGAGAAACACTACACAGGATGTCCCAGTTTATAGTAGCAGGAATTTGTCAATAGATAGAGGGCCTCATATTAAGGTAAAAAGTTCGAATTAAGATGTATCAAAAAATTCTTCGTTTTAGAGGTTTTGATTTGAAATTTGTAACAGTTTCCTAGTACTACCATCTTTTTGTCAATACGACATATTATTTATCTCAAAGTCCAGTGGCGTACAAACTGGGGTCTGAAACACCTTTTCTGTCTAGAACTTGTACGCCAATCGATTTTCCATTAAAGTTATTATTTTTTTTAATCGCCCGTATAAATTACAAGCACAAAGTATTCCATTCTGTCCGTACGACATACGGTTTTCCAAAAAAAATGCCATCAAAGTTGACCAAGTGTTGTATTTCATTTAAAATTAAGATACTGAGAAACTGAGGTTGCCATGAAACAATATCTCATCTGAACTGTCAAAAACAGCTATTACTTTGATTAAACTTCAACAACCATTGTTCATACTGTGAAATTAAGTGTGTATCGTGTTTATTAAATTATCGAGTTCGAAAAGCCATTTGCATTTAGTAATCCATTTTATGTATGGATTTTGCAAAGACGATTTCCAAGCAGGAGACAATCACATCCAAGCATTTTTGTTAACTTTCATCAACGTTTTGCTGATAATAGCCTAAGAAAAATAAACAGGTATAAACCAAAATAATAATAATAATGTGAAAGGAAGAAAGGAGTTTGTGAGAATTTGATAGAGATGACACGAGACGAGTGTCCGAAGAGTTTCTACAACACTTCGAATCCCAAGAAGCACGATATGTGGGACGTTAAAACAGGACCATAGACTTCCCCACCATCTGCGACCTGTCCCATCCTTTACTTCCAGGGTACAGCGAACGTCGTGCTAGCTTTTGTAAATAATTTCTGAAACCCATTGAAGTTTGACCCACTTTTTTGAGGAAAATATTGCAGTCTGATGAGGTTTACTTTGCGTGGCGAAACCTATGGCATACTTATTGCTTGTAGCGTGTGTTATTAGACGATTTCTTTTGGTATATAGTAGTATATAACGCCAACTGTACCATTCATGGTTCCTGCACCTGTACGACGCGCTGTACGTTAAGTTTAATTACACACGCAGAAAATAAAATGCTGGATTTTTATTGCCTATTACCTTATTTTCCATTCCCAAATTGGGCGAAAAAATATGTTTTCGAGTTGGTAAAGGATATGCGGCAAATTACATTTCGCACATCAGCGGCGCAATAACTAGAGACGGCCCAGAAAACATCACACCAATGGATCAGTTTGTTGTCGAAGTCTGTTTTTTGCTAAAAAAAGTTATTAACGTTAAATTATTATCTCTTTTACTAATTTGTAAGGGAGAACGGAACAATTTTGTCAACTAATTCATCATGTGTACTATTGGCTGCAAGATAAATGCCACACATTTTAAAACTGATTGATTTTATGGAATAACACTTTTTTGCACTTATTTACCATATATACCACAATATTAGCGGACCCATCTGCTCCTTTATACCATCTATTCAAAGGTAGTTTAAATTATTCAATTAATTTTTGTGGATTTTTTGATTCCTAAACACATTTTCTAGTTTTCTCAAAGTCGAAGGTGACAACGAAATTGACTAAAATAAAAAAAGACCCAAAAGTATCCTCGCAAAAATCTCATTTGGCTCTCATTTCGACCTTTTTGAGAAATTGGGAATTATACGAGCCATTTTGCCGAGCTGATACCGAATTGGCAGTAAATAATGAAGTTTATGATAATATTCTTCTTGAGTACCAAAAGAATACTAATAGGTTAATTTCAGTTTGCATTTGTGGTTTTCACAAATATTGTATTTTTTCAATGTAAATTATTTTTTAAAACTCAAATGTTGTGTTGTCCAATCATAATCATTATTTGAGAGAAATGCGATATTGTTGGTAATTGCCAATTAGACATTTATGTAATTAATTATCGAACTCGCTCCCTGTATATAAAATAATCAAATTCAAACAATATTGCATCAAAATCCCTTTAAAAACAATAGGTACTTTTACATTTAGCTGTTTTAACAATAATAAAAAAAATTGTGGAGACTAATAAGTAGTTACATTTTTTTAGGACGTTAAAGTTTTGTTTCTTCTGAAACATAATACTCCACACAATATACTTATTTCTTTATGAGACTAGTTTATGTTTAAACAAAACTTGTATTTGTTTTTTATCAAAAGTTTGTAAATATATATAATCAATTAACCAAACCTTTTATTACAATTAATCTCTAATATTTGAAAAGCATAATGAAAACAACTTCATATAAACCATTTGCAAAGCGTTTATATACCTATTATTGCGGTATGGCAATATATCTAAGGTAACTTATTGGCTTGGCAACATAGTCTCACCGTGCTCTCAATGAAATTGTCATTGCGCCTAGGCATAGCGCACTGAAACCGGCCTCTAAAATTTAAGTTGTTTTTATGAATGAGGGATTAGAAAAGTTTATTACGTATCGCCATCTTTTGATGTATGAAAAGCTTCAGTTTAAAGAAATTAATGGTAGGTGTCATTGGCGTATTATGAGTGAGGATAGGGTCCATAAGCAGTAACTATCTATAGTGTATATAATCTTTGGTAATATCCAATAATTATTTTATTTCATTTTTTTTCTAGAAATACATAAATACGAAGGAATAATGTCAGATTTTTTAAAATATTCAATATTTGATGAAAAAAATTATAGGAACTATTTTAATGAACTTTGCATTTGTTTTGCCTACCAATTCTATACATTCATTTTTTATTACACTGCAACCATCATGCTTACAGACTAATAGATAGAGGACCCATTTAAAAAAAATGAAAATACAATTTAGTAAGAAATTATGAAATTGCAAAAGGATCATGTGTTGTATGTTGATGGTTATAACACAAAAAATAATTAGCACTAAATGAGATACCGATTTAAAAATGATACGTAAGTTTTTGTGATTTTTTAAATTGTTTTTGATGCTACTTATTACAATTTTCAACATAACATAACATAGCTTCAGAATTGAGTTTGAGAATAAATATTAAAAGCTGATTTTACCATTGCCATTATAAATTGTTTGCTTTAAACACCAAAGCATGCATATGGTTTTCAACTATTAAAATAAAATAAAGTATCTATTAACTTATTTAATAAAAATAAAACAACAACAACAAAATAAATACATCATTTAAAGTTCTGTGTTCTGTAAAGGTTAGAAAAAAATAATCATTTAAATAGTTTTTAACACAAACAAATACAAAATGTCATTATAAATTTTAGGAATGTCTCTTTTTGTTATAATACAATAATGTATACCGAGTGCTACTAATGGCTTATTCAAACAACATTCAAATATGCTTTACTTTCATATTAACATCTTGGAAGAAAATTTTAAAATCAAACAAAGCCAAAACAAATTTATATTGTGAGGATCTACATCTCTCAATATGATAAAATTTGTTGCAACCGTTTTAATTTATTTCAACTGACATAAATTACTTAAGGTGGTACTTTCATCAGATGGCCAACATAAATCTGTAAATCATCCTTAAACTTTTTCTATATTAGATAACTAAAAACTGAAACAATTATCTCATTTTACATTCTATATAGATTTAGTAGGCAAAGTTGCGGACAAAACTAATCTCTATTTTTTTGTTATAAGTTCAAATACAAATTTGATGTTGTAGTTACAAACCCATAGAAAAATTGCTGTAATTTCACTTACTAAATAAATATGCATTTTGTTTAAAATAATTTTCTTTTGTTTTTCATGAATAGAACGGCGATTTAAAGATTTATGTTGGCCACTTGATGAAATGCCGCCTTTGTTCTTGGGTATATCTAGTCATATGTTTAGAGGAGATCCTTCACATTTTTTTTTCATTAACACAAAAAAATAATCAGCACTATATCATATATAAAACGCAAATAATTATTTGTAGAGATAACAACAATCAAGAACATAGTAAACAATTTGTTAAAAACAATGAAATTATAATGTCGAAATTCTGTAATTAATATGGTTCTCATTGATTAATATTTATGAAATTTTTTGTTTATCATGTATATTTTACCTCTTTAACTAATGTGTACGGTATGTTTTGATTTTCAGTCTCTGATTTTCCTAGCGATGTTAAAAGAACTTTAACTTTTTCATCAACAGTACCCCTAGTGCAAAAAACAAACAATTCAGCAAATCTCTCTAAATCTACGGTGCCTTGTTTCTGATCACCAATACCGAACAAGTAATTGTTCAAATACTGCAGCAGTCTTGCGTCCATCTGAGTACCCCATAATTTCTGAAAAATATTGATAGCTATGAGAATGTGAAAATAAACATACCAACAAATAAATGTAATATAAGACAGATTTATAAATAAAGAAAACAGGTGTTTTACAGGAATCAGTAAACATAAATATCCATTTAAGACAGTATGCCCATATTCAATTAGTAGGGCTATAAAGGTATGAGACATTTTGAAATTTAAGTTCTTCATTGTGTAAATTTCAATGTCGTAACTTTTTAAAAAAACAAAATTTTCGAAAACAAAAAAAAATGGGGTGATAAATTTTCCTTCTGATTACGAAAAAAAAAACAGTGCAAATATTTTACTAAGTAATCTGGGGTGGCAGCGCATTTTTGTGATTTTTTTTTTCAATTTTTTTTTCTGCAAAACTTCTTCATTCAATATTGGTAGTTCTGCCTTAAAATATTTCATGGGTTCCATGCTCCAATACTGAGATATGGCATAACCTTGTCATGTTAGTGGGATGGTCTTAAAAACAAATAAAAATGTATGTAACATCATTTTTAACATTCATTTATATTATTCTGTCTAAATCTTTGAAAAAAAAACCGCGGTTAAAGTAGATCTAGTAGATAATTTAGGTGTTCACAATAAACAGGGGTTCATGTTAAGCAGTGTTCACGTTAGCGCGAGTGCACTGTATTTCCATTATCCTAATTCCGTTTTTTTTTCCTTTTTGTTTTTAATATACTAATATACATTTTTTACTATATATATTTATATATGTGATAAATCAAGATTGACAGATCATATTTGGGCCCATTAGAACAGATGCCATTAAAAGTCACATCAATTGTTGGAAACATTTATTTAAATATAATTTATACATTGTAAAGCAGCACACAAAGTTTTAAAATATTTCATTTAATTTATAACTTATTATTTGCAAAAAAAAAAACAATGTAAAATAGAGTAGGTAGTTAATGTTTCTTCTCACCTTCTTTGGATATTAAACCACTGTCCTATAAATTATTAAGAAAAAAAATAAAACCTCTGCGCCAAAAAAAAAAACTAACCTCTGACATCCTTTTGGCATACAGGTTTATTTAACAAATTTGTTTATATTATTTATAGGACAGCGGTTTAATAAACAAAGAAGATAAGAAGAAACATTATAAGATGCCACAAATAAATAACTATATGCAATATTTAATATTTAAAATGAAATATTTCATAACATATGTTATAATAATATGAAAAATAATATACAGGATGTCCCATAATTAAGTATCTTTCTTCAAGGGGATGATATAACTAGAAAAATAAGTTATGTATATGAACATTTGCCTTAAATCAGTTCATAAGGCAGCTACAACCCCTAGGTAAGTACAACATAGTTATTTGCCAATAAATTTGAAACGTAAAGTTGCAAAATTAAATTTGGACCATTTATTAATTTCATGTTACATATTTTCTCAATTTTTTTATCTAAATATCATGACTTATTGGGGTAGTTACAGGAGGGGTGAGAGTGAGCTATAATTTTTTTTTTTTTTAAACAGTTAAAACGGAAAACGGCATCAGTGTTAAAAACTGCATAAAAGAGGTGCTCTTACTAAATTTCGATAAGAGCCATCGTCTTGGATTATTTGTATTTTAATATTGCAATACAGGATAGGTATGCAATAATGGAGACATACAAAAATAATTTCACAATATTTCCAACTACTGTTTTGAAGAGCAATTTAAAATATCGTTTCTATTTCCGGAAATATTCCCAAAAGGCTTCTGTAGTGATCCTCCCTTGGTTAATTACACCACCAAGGTGCCTTTAAAAAAAATAACACAAGTCCTGCTATACTAAAAACAACATTCTATAAAATATTTCACCATTATTCAAACGAACAAGCTATTTTCACGGATGAATCTAAAACACAAAATGAGGTAGGCTGTGCATTTGTGGTTGAGGGTGAAGTATACTCATGGTCCCTGCCTACTCTGGCAACTTATATAAAGTTTATTTCAAACTTATTTGCAACATACAAAATGTCGGCACCTCTGACGGTGGTAAAGGGATCAAAGTCGCCGACGTTTTTTATGATGCAAATAAGTTTGAACTGAACTTTTACACAGCACACAGCTGAGATGTATGCAATTTGGAAAACTCTCCGTTACTGAGAATTCTCGCCAAAATGGGAATTCCTTATCTACTCTGACTCCCTGAGCTCTCTGCAATCAATAAGAAATATGTTCAAAACAGATCCAATGACCCACACCACACTTACCCTCTTACACAGGTTAGAACAGCTGAATAAAAGAATAATCTTTATTTTTGCACCGCCATATAGGTACATCACAAAATGAAAAGGCAGCAGCTCATCTAGCGACAGAGGAGAATGAAATTTCTCTAGGAATCCCTGTCAGAGTTGAAGACCTAAAGACGGAGACAAAAAGAGTGTTCCAAATGAGATGGCAGAATAAATGGGAACAAGAAGAAACCGCTTTTAAAAAAACACATCCAAACATAAATGCCTGGAAATCTCCTATAAGACTCAAGAGAAGAAACCAGACAGTTGCACATACTAACCTAACCGCCATGCACTTACTAAGAGGTGAAAGACCTTCAAAATGTACCAACTGCAGAACAAGATTAACAGTAGAACATCTCCTCGTAACTTGCATATGATATGAACAGTTTCCTGAAGAGGGCCCATTCCCCTAATAATATTCCAAGTATATTATCTAATGATAGAAAAGCCATTGAAAAGCTATTAAACTTCCTTAAAACTATTCAGATATATCAACGAATTTAATTAAGCAACAAATGATATTTAAAAATCTATTTACATTTACCTACATAATCTACAATATCATTACTCAATTTACCACGATATAAGTATTTCTACATCACACCTAGAAATGAATTATTAATAAATATACAAATCTAAAGGAAAATGCGGCTAATGATCATAGCAATCGATGCCGCATAACCAAGGAAAAAAAGGAATTATTACGCACTTTGTTTTTTATATTTATTAAATTATTCTGTAAGGCATAAGTGTCAAATTAAGTGTTTTTTCATCCATGGCTAACCTGATAACCTGGCAGATGCTGGCATTATACAATTTGCAATAAATAAAAAAAAAAAAAAAAGATGATACAACATAGCTGAAATCACAAAAAAAAACACAGATTTCAAAAATGTTAAAAAATATAGGGTGTTACATTTTAAAAAGTGTTAGTTTGGTTTGTCCTACTTTTATGGGACCACCATATTCTTTGCAGGATTTTAAAAGAGTTCATGAATCACTACAACTTTTATTTGAAAACTTTTTTTCTAGCTCAAAAAATAAACAAAATATAGGGGTGGGCCTTTTCTTTGGATAACCCTGTGCATTAATACTTAAATGTCTTTATGATGGAACCATATTATGAAAGGCCTTAATAAGCTGAACACGTGTACAGAAATTTCACAGATAGTCTTATATCGATATCAAGAGACTGCAGTAAATACATTATTGGACTTGTAGATCAAAGTTAAAAATCCTGATAAACGAATATCTATAACTGACTGTTAGAAGCACTATAGATTTTCAAGCCCTTACTATTTTAAATCATGAAAAACATTCCAGTTTTATTTTATAGATTGTAATATAATTCTTCCTTATATATAAAAATAAATGAAGCATTTATTAGATGCATCAAAAGAAAATTGTAGGTATAATGAAATGATAAATACTTCCATTTTTACTTTCTTATACCTAATATAAGGAAATGGGTATAGCAATCGTGATTTTTTTCGACCTCAATATTTTGATTGATATATACGTTTTGAACCCTCCCTAATCCATTCCGACTATTTTCCGAATAATGTCTGTCGGTGCGTGTGTGTGCGTTTTAATTTACATTAATTGTGACGATTCTTAACACTCCACTTGCTTTACATTAACTGTGACGAATCCTAACATACTCCTTGCTTTACATTAATTGTGACGGTTCTTAACACACTACTTCCATTACATTAACACTGATGTATAGTAACACATTTCATAAATCACATTAACTGTGGCGGACACCTTTAGGATGAGTGTATTCTCAAACCATGGAGTGTATAAAAAATCTAACCTGTGCATCCATCTATAATATTTTTCAAGAATCCGATGAAAACTAAATTACCTAATACGTCATAATTTGGTCTAGAGGTCGATCAGCCATAATTAATGTAGTGTGCGTGTGTGTGCGTGCGTGCGTGCGTGTGTGGGCGTGCGTGTGTGTCACCAGAAGAGACTTAATGAATGAAAGAAGAAAAAGGTACAATTTCGGAAAAAAATTAAAAAAGTTTATTGCATTTCTGGACCAATCTCGACAAATTATAATGCAAAAACATAACTTTATGGAAAAAATCTGTCTGCAGTCTGTAGTATCGCGATAGCAGCCACAATTTTTGAAATAAAGCTTTCAAATTTAGTGCCAAACGCAATGATACTTCCGTGATGAGCAAAAATTGGCCTGCTGAAAAGGAGGTCCACGGAGCCAAAACTATATAAACATAAATTTTTTATTTGACTACAAAAAAATCTATTCTCGATGAAAGATTATAAATCATGTCTATTACATCAAGCCAATAAAACATATTTTCCAAGTGGTTGGGGGGGGGGGGGGGGGGGGGGGGGGGGGGGGGCGCGGGCCCCCCCCCCCGGGGGGCCGGGGGGGGGCGGGGGGGAACCAAACCAAACCAAAAAAAAAAAGCTTTAAAAAAAAAAAAAAAATAAATTGGGGGGGGGGGGGGGGGGGCCCCGGGGGGGGGGGGGGCCCCCCCCAAAAAGAAGAGGGGAAGGGGGGCCGGGGGGGGGGGGGGGGGGGGGGGGGGGGGGGGCCCCCCCCCCCCCCCCCCGGGGGAGGGGGGGGGGGGGGCGGGGGGGGGGGGGGGGGGGGGGGGGGGGGGGGGGGGGGGGGGGGGGGGGCGGGGGGGGGGGGGGGGGTTTTGGGGGTACCGGGTTTACCCTGGAAAATTTTTAAAGTTTTTGATTTCAGGGGGTTTTTGGAAATTCCCTGAAGGAAAAAATAATTAAAACACTTCCGAACAAAGGGGGGGGTGTTTTCCAGCCCGGGGGGGGGAAGCAACGGGGGCTGGGCGGGAGTATAGGAAAAGCGCTGGTTCTGGTCCGATGAAATCATGATCCCGCTCCTTCTCTGGCTAAGAGAGTCCGCTATTTCGAGTACTTAAATAAAGCTCATGTAAGCTGCAATTTTGTATACGTCTGACCTCTGAAAATGGGGTTAGAATAAATTTGGCATTTTGGCATTTGAAATGTCTAATTTAGTTACAAAGATGTCAATATATCAACAAGAAGAAATTATTAAAAAATGTGATATTAATCTGACAGTATCGAAGGATGGTGAAATTAATTATTTAAAAATTTTAATGAAACGTTTCAATATATATATGCTCTTAAAATTTAATTGAGGGAAGTCAAGAATTAAATTATAGAATGATTTTTTTTGATCAGGATCATATACACTGGTATAAGAAGCGTTATGTAGTAGTCTGGTTCATTAGTCATTTTTTGGAGAAAAAAAAATCGAAGTCTAGCTGGGTATATAATTATTTGAGTACTTGTAATAATTGCTAGAGGATCAGACTATGTTGCTATCGTCCTATATGAATCATCTTTATGAAATACATTTGTATATATTATTATGAATAAAGATTAACAGAATAAGTGAAACAGTGCATTGTACATGTTGCCCAATAAACACTCGACTACATAATGTAACATTACTGTTTCTAAAAATGGTAATAACAGTTTGTCTGAATAAATTATCAAACAAATTTAATAAAAGAACAAAAAAAAACAAAATTGAGTACTTACGGTAAGTTCTTCTTCTTTGATTTTTTCTGAGTTCTTACTAGCCAACTTAAAAGAGTTGCTTACAATGAGTTGTTCATCTTTAGATAAAAATGAACATTTAGCTGCTAACTTTTTGCTACTATTTGCCCCCATGATGTAGTGCTGGGTATGAAGTTATGTTTCACATTAAATAACTCATTCCTATAAATATTTAATATAAAATTAAATCGATACCAACAGGTTAGGTTAATTAGATTAAATCAGTGGAGATAATAAATTCCTGCAATATTATCGTAAAGCTATGGTATTTATCAGAATTTTAATACTTCTGATAACGGTTGCTATTGCTGATTGATATAATATTTATTACCTACTTTCCCCAGAGAAACTGTCTAGACAACTGACGTCTGACAGTCTTGACACACAGACAAACAGAGAGTCTGTTTGTGTGGTGACACATGTCATATGACATGTCATATGACCGTCATGATCACAGAAATATTATACCTGCAGGTTGGCAGCACTGGCCCAACAGCGACGGTGAGTATTGAAATAACGCAGGCTTCTGTTATGAGGACTATTTCTAGCAATTTCATTGGCCGTTTCAAGGCCACGGCATGGCGTGCTCAGATATAATTTTTAAAGGGGAATTCGGCACCGTGAAAATAAACAAACTATAATAAAGGGCAAGGAAAATCTTACTAACGAACTAAAAAATCCTTATTTAAAAAAGAAAAAATAATAACTTCGTGATTCAAACCCTGGACCTACCGCATGCTAGGGGTATATATCTTCTCTATCATCTAATGAATTCTTTGCTGACAAATGATTCCAAAAGAATTTAATACACTTTGACATGTCATGTAACTGCGCATGCTTTGCGGCTATCTTAGAACGGCCAATGAAATTGCTAGAAATAGTCCTCATAACAGAAGTCTGCGTTATTTCAATACTACACTCAGGAAATAACGCAGACTTCTGTTATGAGGACTATTTCTAGCAATTTCATTGGCCGTTTCAAACCACGGCATGGCGGGCTCATCAGATATCATTTTTAAAGGGGAATTCGGCACCGTGAAAATAAACAAACTATAATAAAGGGCAAGGAAAATAAAGAAACTATAATAATGCGCAAGGAAAATCTTACTAACGAACTAAAAAATACTTATTTAAAAAAAAAATTACAAGTTTGTGATTCGAACCCTGGACCTACCGCGTGTTAGGCGAGTATCTTCCCTATCAGGGGTTTTCGAAAATTGGAGCGGTGTATACCGGTATGTGATGATATCTCAGTCTTTAAAGTGAGATATGTGAGAGACAGAATGAGTACCGGTATATACCGCTCCAATTATCGTAAACCCCTATCGTCTAACAAGTTCCTTGGTGACAAACGATTCCCAAAAGGATTTAATACACTTTTGACATGTCATGTAACTGCGCGGCTATCTTAAAGCGGCAAATGAAATTTTATTTACTGTTGTGTTCTGGATTCGTTAGCACATAGTCAACCGTCTCGTTCGACGAACTGCTGCCCCAACGGTTGTGTTTGCTAAACGCTCCCATTGATTTTCAAAACGTAACTTCCTTTTAATCTTGTGAATATCATATTTAGGATTTTATTTTCTGTAGTGTACTTATTGAATAAATAAATTATCAAAAAAAAAAAAAAATCAGTGAAACTTTAAATAGAAAACTGCGAAATATTGACAGTTTGTTAAACCAGGAAAACTGGAGAGAGAACGATGAGTTCATATAAGGTACTTATATAAAAAAGGAGTTAATTGATGGAAATATCAGGGTAGAGTTGGAAAACGAAGGCGAACGAGAAGATGACGAAGGAGTGTGACTGTTGTGAGTATGATATTGGAATATGTATTCAATTTGTGTTTTTCTATTTCTAAGTTCCTTTCTTGCCAAAGTGTGTATTTTTTATTATTTATTTTTTTTACGAATAAATAACATAAATAAATAAATAAAACTTTCATTTTGTTTTTAGACTAATAAAACTAAAAAATTATGAAGTTCGAACAATATAATTAAATACTAAACAAAATAGATTAATGTCTGTCTAAACTATAATCACAATTAAACACTTATAAGTCTCTTTCTTATTTCTTCTTTACTCGTTCACTTTCAACTTAAGACTGTGTCTCGGCCCACCGTGCGTCTTATTTATACATCCATTTACACGGTCTAGAATATTGCAGAACATTCCTGGCCGTTCTCGTAAAAATCCAGTCTCATCTAACCAGTCTACCAGTCCAGTGGCGTAACACTGCCCCCTCCTTAAACCTAAATTTCCCGATCAGGTAATTCATTATTTCTTGCATATTTGGTTAGTCTCTCTACATATATGCACCACCTTCATCTTTGAATTTGGACTTTGCTGAATTCGGTATAAACGTCGTTTATTCTGGTGCTGACAGTGTATGGTCCTTCCCAAGGATGGTGAAGCTTCGGGGATCTGCCTTCCTTTTCGTTCTGGGTTATATAGCCAAACCAACACTTCCACCTGGTACCCTCCTGAATTAACCTTAAAATCATAACGAGCCTTCATACGGTCACTTGCTATTGCAAATCGCTCAAAAGGAGCCCTGGCATTGCTTATTTCTTATTTGTGGCCCCATTCTTGCCACGAAAACTTCACATTGGCGGCACCAAGCCTTCACATTTTGACGACTGTCTACCCAGTAGAAACGTTCTCTTACTTTTGTCAAGGTTTTGTTGATGCCAAAATGTCCGCGAGACGTTCCATTATGCACTTGCTATGTGACACCTGGGGATTACCAATTTTTATGTAACTTTCCTCCCATCTGGACTTTCCCACTCTCTCTTCAGCAGTCCATCATCTACTCTAAGGGAGTCTCATTGTGCTCATAAAGCCTTCAGCCCCACTGATTTATTTGAAAGTCCTTCCAATCGGGTCGGGTTCCTCTTTCTTTCCATATCAGAATAGGACCAGTTAACGACTCTTTTGTCCAATAATCCGGAACGTCCGTCTTAATAGTATTTATTATTTGTACATTTTGCTGTTTTTCCTCATGATGGCAGGGCTTGCAGTCTTTCTGACACGGTCTTTTGGAAAGATCATCTGCGTCGGCGGTGCACACGCCCTATTTATAAGGCAGTGTACAGGTCCTCGGTCACAGAGGTTTATACATCAAAATGGGTGGACCGCTAATTAAGCGGAGCTCTCTGTACTGAAGCGGCGGTTATGAAAATCGGAGTCGTGGTTTCTCTTCCACTTCCAGGCTCCACAGAGTCAGCGATAAACACTAGCCAAAGATCTGACCACGATCGTACGCCGCCTCGCGTATTTATATGATTTCCCACGAGTGAGTTCGTTGTTCAAGCCTGCATGCTTGACGGAGATAGCCAAACGCCAACTTGTGTTCTCCCAACGAAACTATAACTCATGATGCTTTAAGTGTAAGTGACATAATGACTCTATTTATTAGCCTTTGACCCTATTCTTAGTAAAACCCCTACAACCCTTCATATTTACATTGGTTTGTTTGTCGGTTCTCGGCTGGAGAATGCTGAGATTTTGTAGTTTTGTCAACGTTTTAAAATATTAAATGAATACTGTGTGTTCTTTTACAAGATGAATAATTTAGACTCTATAGTTTGAATGCATACGTTTTCTGCCAAAATGATAAAAAATGATTTAACCTTTTTTTTGTAATAATTAATTTGGAAATTAATGATATAAATGCTTGGAAATAATTTAGTTTTATGTAACAAATATAGGAAATTTATCCGCGATGAAGCAGCCCAGGGCTGGGGCGCTTCAGTCTTCCAATAATTTTCTTCGAGACGGTGCTTCATGAAAATGTCTTCATGCTTGCTATTAATCCTGTCTATTATAGGATAGCAGTCTCTTAACAGTTTCTGTAATATGATGGAGTTCGTGTGCTAAATATGTTGCATGTAATAAACTTACACACTTGTATGTGTTTTTAAACGCACTACAGTGCCATCATATAGGAAGCTGCGTTGGTTACAAGAGTAACACACGTCTTTTATTGTTCTCCAAATAAATCGGCATTCCATATTTTTCTTAGAGCAAAAAATAACAAGCACCATTTTGGAGGTTAACTGCGGGGAAGGGGGTATTGCCGTAAACTTTACCGCAGTGGTTCTGACGACGCGTATTCGCTGGGAGCGAAGTCATGGTAGGGAGAGCCAAATCGACACCAGCGTCCGCAGCGGTTGATGTAGACAATAAAGGACGCTGTTTTTAAAATTCTATCGGATATATACACGTGAATAGTTTAAATTTATTGTATTTAATAATATTTGAATAAAATGAGTAACCGTAGTTGCTGTGTTGTTGATTGCAAAAATACCAGTAGAAAAAGTGAATGCAAGTTTTATAAATTTCCAACTTCGAAATTTAAAATAATTCAAAGACAAAAGTGGATAGTTGCAGTAAGAAGGTGCAAGTGAGTAGTGCCATAACCTTACTTTCAGTAATAATAATAACAGAGAATAATATTTTAAGACAAATCGATAAATTTGGTAATTTAGTGTTCACGCTAATATTTTATTTAAATTAATAATAGAAAAATTGAATTATTTAATTTTTAATATTTATAGAAGTTGATAAACAAAAAAAAAATGTAATACTTTTTATATTTGTAATTTTTCGCGTGCGTTAGATTCTAAAATATTTATTTACAGTATTTAATTTATTTTGTAGTGTTGATGGATCACCGTGGGTTCCTAAGCCACATGATTATATTTGTAGCGACCATTTCATAGGAGGCAAAAAATTAGAAGCAGAGTCAAGTCCGAGTTACGCTCCAACTATATTCCCTTCAATCTACAAGTGTCGAAAAAATAATGAATCCTCAGCTACGAAGAGGTAAAAAATTGTGCAAAAAAAATAATATTAATATTCATTGACATAAAGTTAATGATGATTTGAATTTTTCAGATTCGAGCGTGTAATGAACCGTCGATTGAAAAAAACATCACTATCAGCAATAAATTCTGAGTCAAATATTATTGAATCTATTGAAGAGATCACTGTAAATCCTCAAGCTATGGTCACTGAACAGAAGATGGATCAAGAGTGTCAAGTTAATTTTTACTCCGATTCAGATGTCAACTCGCAAACATTTATTTGCAATCGATTTGTCAAAGATGAAATATGTCACGCAGAAACTCAAACTGAAATCGTCGAAGATACCAGACCGATGAAAATTAATATTAGCACTAAAAAGTTTGTGGATAAAGGATGTGGTACTCCCCAAAAGGAGCTTGCGGATGAAGAAACTCAAGTGGATAATACATCTTTTTCAGGATATGTATCTATAACAAAAAAGCAAGAAATTATTGATCTGGCAGGTGTAACATTTGAAAATTTTGAATTTTTATTGAAAAGAATGACAATGCCTCAAAAGTACATCGTGTCTAAAAAAGATAGACTGTTTATATTTTTAATGAAAATGAAAACGGGGTTAACATTTTCAGCCCTTGGTGTATTGTTCAGTGTTCACAGAACAACAATTTCGAGAATTTTTTATAAGACTACAACATTTGGCTGGTGCAACAAGAAATTTGGTATTTTGGCCAGATGTTGACGCTGTGCAGGAAACTATGCCTGAGTGTTTTCGTCCTGAATACAATAACACCAGAGTGATAATTGATTGCACAGAATTCAGGATAGAAATTTCTTCAACTGTTGACAATCGTGTATTTACTTACTCTCAATATAAAAAAAACTTCACCGTCAAAGTTCTAATAGGCATTACTCCTGGAGGTTTCATTTGTTTAAAATCAAAAGTAGCTGGAGGACGGAAATCAGATTCTCAATTAACAATAGAGTCAGGATTGGTTGATTTATTAGAAGATGGTGACATCGTTTTAGCTGATAAAGGTTTCCCGGAAATTAAAACGGTTATGGATACTAGTGGTAAGAAAGTGCAAATGATTATGCCACCGTTTTTAGAGAAAAAAAAAAGAATTTAGTAAAGAAGAAACACAACAAACATACAGTGTAGCAAGAGTTAGAATCCATGTAGAAAGAATTATGCAGCGACTAAGAACTTATCAAATACTCAATAAAATTCCAGAAAATTTACTCAATTGCGTCGACGACATTATGCACATTTGTTGTGTTTTGGTCAATTTACAACCTCCAATAATTGCAGACAAAAAAGACAGTGCTAATGGAGAATAAAATTAGTTTTAATTTTAATACATTATAAATTGTATATATGTTTTAAAATTTTATAAAAAGTAATACGATACATGAGAATTATACTTTGTTTTATTTTTTACTTATCCAGAGTGAGTATTTGTTAAAATAAAGTTAAATTTTGTAATAGATTATAGTGTTTTTAACATGAACAAAACCATTACATAACATTTATGTAAGATAATACTCTTTGTAATAAATACTAAAAATAGGTAATGCACATTTTTGTAACAAACATTAAAACTTTTTTTTTACTTATTATGAATTAACATTTAAATTATTAATAGAAAATAATTTATTTCTATCCTATCTTATTGATGTCTTTTCCTGTAAAACATCTCTTTGGGAGTATTATGTCACCGTCATCTTCACTATTACTATCAGCGTCATTCAATTCATTTTCAATATTATTTCCATTCTGGTTTTCACTTTCAGCAATCCACTGCGAATGTAACGCTGGTAAATAATGTTGGAAATAAAAATTTTCACCTTTTAAAAAATCTTCATCTCGGTGAACTTCAATTAAACAGCTACCATTTTCCACAGGCGAATACACAAATAAATCACAGACTGTCATTCCAGTCACATACATCTGGACTTGATTTTGTGTAAAATACGATTCATTTTTTTTCAATACAAAATGACCACCATCAAATTGCAAATATTTAACGTTGCACGAATTATCAGCAAAATTCACGACTGGTTTTTTTTCGTAAGAGCTGGGACATTTCAATTCGACGATTTTCGAGAAATGCAGCCGTCTTCAATTACAACACCATCAAGACTAGCACATAACCAAGGCTGAAGAGCACTAACAATTACTCCTACGGATTTTACCATACAATGTGTCACCTCCTCATACATTTTTCTTGCATTTCCTTCTTCTTTTAAACCATATCTCGTTGAAGCACAATCTATCTTATCAGGATATAACATTTCTCCAACTAGTTTTTCGACTGGCTTCCGAGATAATGTTTTTTATACTATGAACATTACTACTCGCTGAAATTCTCAATCTTCTTGCTTTGTACCACTCACGACTAGACGATTGTTTCAGTGTATCACAGCACAATTGAATAATCTCCTTTTCAGACAGTCTCACATTCTGATTATAAAAATCTTCAATATTTAACTCTAGCTGAAATAGATTACAATAAATATCATGCTCTTTCATAAAAATTAGAAAATTATTAACGCACTCTGCGCACGTTTCTTTTTCAATATTCATTTCAACTTGTGTTATTAAAGAATCTATCACATTTTTTACTGTATGAATATTTGTTTTAGTTGATTGTGCGACTAAAATTTTTTTCAATGGAGAGTCAGATAATAATTCAGAGATTTGAACTTCCTGAGGTTGATGTAGCTGAGTGTATTTATGGGGAACCATAGCTTCAAAATAAGCCCCCTTAGAATACTTCTTTTTTGCAAACTGTCGAGGACTTGGTTTCCCCCATAGCTGTTCTGTACTCGTCTTTGAAACACTCTCCTCATGATTAATAAAAAAAATTAAAGCTGCAATGTGTTTACATATTGTGCTTTGATTGTAAACACAATCACAAAAGGTATCAGTAACACATCGAGCAGCATTTATCTATAAAAAAATAGAAAAAAATAAATTTTCGTTAATTTGTTATTTTTAATTGATAGTACATACATTTGAACAACTTTTACTTACTTTTAATGAAGTTTTGTAAGGTGTCTTATGAACGCTGGTTTGTCTAATTACTCTGCATTTAATCAAATAACTCTGGTTATTTTTTCGATGTTCTTCAACATCACGTACATGCTCTGCATCAGCTAATTTTTTACCTTTCATTTCAGTCTCGGGTTAAAACTTAATTTGATGACTTATTGCTTGAAACCCAGTTTTGATGATGACGTCCATTTTTTCTTATAAAAATAAATTAAAAATTAATATTCAAATAAATATTTCAGTATATTGTTAATAAATAAACATTTTACAATATCTTCAAGATATAGTTATCTAGTTATGTCCTTATTTTTATTCCTTGTTTTTTATTAATTTTTGGTCTGTTATGCTTTAAATTGACTTTACTTAACCTCTTCACAGTTTTAAATAATTTGTTTATATATTATACTTACATTTTTTTGTTGTACTCCAGTAAATATAAATCAGCAACTGATTTTATTTGTCACTGAGGATTTTTTTCACATTTTATATATTTTTTATTTTAACAATAAAAAAACTTGTTATTGTTAAGTCCCATAAGTGTACTGAGTAAATAGCGTCCTTTAGTTCATACTTCTGGTGGCGCTACCGTCACGCACCGAGCGAATAGCGAAATCGAGCGCCGTGGCCACAATGAAAGGGTTGAAATTGTGCTTCTGCAAAAACATCTATTTTTCACCATGTTGTATACCTATGTACAATACGATGTATGCACAAACCTGGAATCTACTCTTCACTTACGGTCTTTAATTATAAAATAGTGTTATGAGAGGTCATTATTCACGCGAGTCCACATTTTTTTCGATCTGAGTATCTCTAATGTACATGTATTTTAGGTAATTTTTCGTATACATTCGACTCGATACGATACACATTGAGTGATCAGAATACGGCTGCAGGACAGAAATTTGTATTGGTCAATAATGACAATGACCATCAAAATTATATTTGAATTTCTCACCATTATAAATGTCAGTCTTGTCAATTCAAATCAAATTTGTAACCTTATTTTCGTGCATTTTCGATGTGTTTCCTATTTTAATAATCATTAAATCCAACATCTAAAAAGAAAAATCAAACAGAAAAAGCAAATGAGAAAATTTCTATAAGTCCTCGGGTCAGTGGCCAGTCATTAATGACCGGTCACCGACAAGAAAATAAATTTACACTATTATAAAATAAATGAGAAACACTTTAGATAATATGCAGTAGATATATTTAAAAATATTGATCATGGAAAGCTTAAATAAAACATAAAATATCAAATATATTTTTAAAATACTGATAATAACACCATAATTATTCATAAACGTATATTATACTAGGTAAAAACAAGAACACCATTTGCAGACCAACATGAAAATACTGTATTTGGATTGATATTTCTTAAAGTATAGAATTATGTGCATCTCACAGCGTTTCGTTAGTTTCTACCTGATATTTAATTAATTATTAACGATAGTTGGTTTAAATTATTAATCCTTTGCGAAATTCAGTAAATATCCTTTTGTTATTAAGACTCCTCTGCATTTAACATGTATTAAAAACCTTAAAGCCCACTTGAGAGATAAAGGTTTTCCAAAAATATCCTCTATCGACTTCTTTGGCAAAATATCTGAAAAAAATAAATATTTCAATATCTTTCTACTTTTTTTTAATGTAAATTACAGTAACAATTTTTTTTGTCATTTTCAAGCTAATTAATTTCTATGCTCTTGGTGATTTCTTTGTTACTTTTCATCTGTATAGTATTGCATTAGTGTAACAAACATGATTCACCTCCATATGACAAGAAATTAAACAAACACCACAGGTAATACAACCTACTATATCCCTAAAGTATCAATATCCAAATAAACTGGGATTAATTTCAGCTTGTGAAAAATGCTAGCTCCTTGACAGGGTATCGAACATGGGACACCGAGATGAGAGACAAATATATCCTTACTGATCAACCACTGAGTCAAATGCGAGTAGATAAACTCAACAATGTTTCGACAATTTAAATGAAATTTTATGTTAATATTTTTAGAGTACTGTAGTTGTATTCTGTAACAAAAATGTGCATGGTATTAATACTAGGCAAAAAACTAATTTTCACATTAGTTTATTTATATTTAACTTGACCAATAATATTGTCTGACCGTTATTTGTGGCATTCTCTAAATTTGTCTTTTTTTTTTGGGACTTACTAACACATAAATAATTCTTCATCTAAAAAATATAAAAATAATAGTCTAGAACATAAATTATTATACAACAATTGATATAATAATGCAGAATATGTAACAGATGAAAATGTAACATCATGTGTTATTTATCCTTATTTTATCTAATAAATAATAGTACAATAAAATTTAAGTGTTTAATAAATAATTCAAAACAATTAAATTTTCATAACTATTATAGATAATAAAACAGATGTTAAGAATTTGATTCTTATCATTCCTCTTTTCTGTAGGTAATTATTTATATCAATCTAGCAAACTGAATTTCCTGATTTTAAAATTATCATCATGAAAAGTAAGAAACATATTTCATAACTATGTCCCAAGACTAAAGATTAGGTTTCAATCATATCAGTCCTACAATAGTTTAGATAATATTTTTTTAATTATTTTTAATTTTAAAATGTGGAGCAGGCACGAGTGTATTTCTTTTGTTAAAAAATGATACAGATTAAGATATGCACTAAGCAAACGTGTACCCCTAGAATAGATTTACATAAGTTTCAAAAACTTGATCATATAACTAGATAAAAATGAATCATTATATTACTTTGTGAATCAACACCCATATCTTATGAAATGTACTTTTCTTCTAGATAATATATAAAACTAGTTATACTATTGGATGGATAGAAAAGTGATGATATATAAATATATACAGGATGATTCACATTTAATGTCAAATTTACAGGATGGAATCAGAATTCAAAAACAAACTGTCAGTCTAGATTGTCACTTCACATATTTTCTAATATTAAAGAAGTTTACGCATTGTCAAATTAGTCATTTACATTTTTCCAATTGCAAGTGTTAACCACTTTATATATAATAATAAATAGCAATAAATATTATTTAGGGCCATTCAGTAATGGTATCCGCCTGTAAACAAATTATATTTAAAAAAATACAATTAAACGTCAAATTGACATAAGCTCCTTCAATATCACTTGAAATAAATCACACTTATCTTAAGATAATCATCAAAAATTTCAGAAACTGCTTTAGTTTACTGAACGACCTCATTTCAATCCATTTTTATAAAGATACTTTATTGCTTCCCACAAATTTAAATATGCAGACTTGCAGGTTTTTAATAGTGGCTATCTTCATGGCTACTCAGAATATATTATCACAAAAATGTTGACAAAATAATAAAATAATTAGTCTTATATTCGATTATATTGAAATGACGTTTTTTTGGTTAGAATATTTTGACGAAATGATCACTTTTTACAATAGGTATTACTTTTTATTGTGGTGGTTAGGCAATTACTTTTCAGACGGTATTAAATAATGTAATGTTCTCTGTTATTTCTAATATGAGGTACAAAAGATACATTGCGTATATAATATATAATACTAAATTATAAAATATAAAATAAAAATTCATGTGTGATTCATTAATGTGACTATGAAGTTAATTAATTTCACCAACCAAGCACCTCTAGCTCGGTGGCATGGTTGTCTAGAGTGCGCGCGATAGCAAACGTAGCTAAAAATCTATCTATCATAGCTGCGGATTTGAATCCTGCCACCGGCATGACCAATGTTGGTGGGAATGGTTGTAGATTCACATTTTTCTAAGGTTAACCCCTCTTCTAGACAGCTTCAACTTAGGATTTGGGGGCTGTCTAAAATCTGTAGTGATTATTATATCATTATTAAGTTAGCACTTGATATCATCCAAGTGGTTAAAACCAAGATTAAAACTGACAATTTGATATTGGTGGATGGTCAACTAAAATAATAATGACAAAATTTTAAGACTTACCGCTATTGTCACTATGGGTCAACAATTTTACATCATTTTCTTTGCAAAAAGTTTGAAGGGTTGGTGGTACAACACAACAAGTTGCTAAATTTATTTGGATAATATTTGGTTTAACTTCAGCCCAATCAAATAATGCTCTGAACGTATTTTCCTCAATATCAGCTATTCCTATATGTTTAATTTTTTTCATTATGAACAAAACTCTCCAGGATCTTCCACACATTTTGGATCTGTTTCAAATCATCTTTTTTATCTTCTGACTGCTTCTGTTTAAAAGTTATTATTACATCATCTATGCTGTTGACTTTTAATATCAAGAAAGCTGAAAATATAATCATGGATAGACATACTTAATTAAAACAATCAAAGCAGTAATTGTTATGGAAATAAGCTCATGAAAGAGACAAAAGGATTTTATTAAAATTATAAGTACGTTTGGCACTCAAAATATTATTAGGAAATAATGTTTTAAAAACACAGTACCTAATTTTGAACCAATACATATGTAGGCAATTACTAATATTATGAACAAAATTACTCACTTTTTTCTACAGCTTCTTGTACCAGTTTTTGATCATCATTATTTAAGAATATCTTAAAACCAATTTTTAATTCAGAGCGCTCGTGTTCGTTTATTTTTGTTAACAGATCATCACTGGTTCTGTTAACAACAAGCAAATGATCTGGTTGTGGATTCAAGGCACTACCATTTTGAAAATCTTTTATTGTAATATTTATAGCTTCAACCAACTAAAATTTAAAATATTAAAATTTGTTCACATATATTAATCATCCAACATGAAATAAGTAGTTGGTAATTCTTTACAACAGCCACTTCTATATTTTTCGTGTTTTTTTTGTACACACGCGTAGTGTCTCTATAGAAGACATTTGCTGCAAAGGAACTGTTGCGCAAGTGTATTTCGTATTTTCGTACTGTTTTTGGGCAAGGGAAATAAGTGATTGTGTCGTGTTATCATTCACATAATAGATAAATGTCAGACTTGAATAGAATAAATTAAAGGGCAAGGGAAAGATATTTGCAATATCGTATTTTCGTACTATGTTTTGGGGCAAGGGAAATACGTAAATGTTAATAGTTATTTTGTACCTGCGCTGTCAACCCATAAGGAGTCATATAAAGCAGATATAGAATGTATGTGTGTAAGTTAAACGCGCCGTATGAGGGTTATCGTAAATTCCACCAAACGCATTAAAAAATTTTATTATTTTTTTTGTGGCATTTCCCATCATAAGCGCAACATATAATTATGTGGGATATATTCCTAACATGACGGAGCATCATAATGTGTATTTGTTTTTTTCGTCAGGCAGAAGTGGCTGTTGTAAAGAATGGCCAAGTAGTTTATACATATAACTTTATAAGCAAATAAAATGTAAACATTTTTAAAATATAAAATAATTAGATTGCAAAATATTTACAAATTAATACTAGTTACCTCCTCAGTTGGATTCTGATTTGGCTTCTTCGTAATATCATTTATGGACAATATATTTCCAGTATTAATTATCACATTTTCAACATTTTCCAAATTATGTTTTGCCATTTTATTATTACTTTTATTAATGATTTGATGTCTCAACAACAAAAACTAGTTTGGGAATACAGGAAAATCGCTCGCGCTCGTCATAACCTTAAATATTAACTGATTGCCATACCACAGCATAGACATGTGGCCATACCACAGAACAGAAAGCCATACGTCATTTATAAGTTAATGGCCAAGATTAAAGTCGAAAGGTAAGTGCATAAAATAATTTGGCGTTTAACAAGGAAATTAATTAATTATTCGTAACGTAAATTAAGATAGTTCAGCGTTTTATATGTACGCTTCGCTGGATAGTTAGAGACATAGATAAATATAGGTAATATATTATAGAGAAAGTGAATATCGAGATCCGTAAAAGAGTTCGGAGTGAATATGGCGTTAGAGTGCTGCACTGAGAGTATAAAAATGTTGTTTTTATACTCTCAGGTGCTGCATTCGACGGGTAATATCCACATAATATCGTTCGCCATTTTAGGTCCAGTTGGTTCGAAGTAAATAACGCGGTGTATATGTAAATACAGGTCTTTTTCACTTTTTCTATTCTTACGTGATCCCATCTCCTATGACATCACACAGAATAACCACTGTGCCCATGATAATAATAAAAAAAGGTATGATACTGTGGCATATATGAATATGTAACCCTATTCTTGTGCTGTGGTATGGTCACGGGTATGATAATAATAATAATAATAATAATATATGTAGCGGCACAGAAAATTTGTGGTAACAGCAGAGACAACCTCTGGTAACGGTAAAGATTAAAGGTATGTACATACATAATAATATGTATAAATAATAATAATAATCTTTGGTGGCGGTTCAAATTTCGTTCAATTTGCGCATGACATGACGTCACTTTGTAAAAAAAATTAAAATGTATGCCGAATTATAATATCCAATCTATGATAATATCAATTTATCTAATTTTATTCATATACATTTGTGTTCACTGCTTATATTGAAATCTTAATTTAATAACGCGCGACTATTTATAAATTATTACATCTTATTATTTGATAAATTTGAAATTTAACATTGATCATGAAATTTGAAAAATTGCTACATTTATACATATTTATTTTATACAAATATTTCCACAAGTGAAAATAAGTTTAATAATAGAATATACATTCCAAGTTTATTATTACTAGGTATTTATTTCGATTTGTAATTGTTGAGAATCTGGCATTACGCAAATTAACAATATCGGGATTCTTGTTATTTGCAAATCACAACCATACATGGAACACCTTATTTTTGACAATTTTGTAATATATCGATTAAAAATTGACTTTAAACGGAAACTTTGACTTCGAACCTTATGGTCGAAGACAATAACTTTGCAAATTCGGCCTGGCGTTATAGCTGAGGTTATTTTATTTATTATTAGGGCAATGGTTATAGCCATTAACTCACACCGTGACGTCACGCCTATCTGCGTGATGTCGTATCTTGTATTTATCTATGTCTTGCATACATATTTGTAACATGACGTGATCCTTCCTTTTCACCTGCTCCAATACAAATTACAAATCTGTAAAACAAATATGACCTTTATTCCACATGGTGAGAAAATTTAAAATTTTGTGCCAAAGGATGAATATGAAAATTCAGTTTTTCAGATTCGTGTTCTATGGTCCAAAAAGTCAAAAAATCGGAAGTATTGACAGAATAAAGATTCTCACAACAACTTTTTGCATCCTGGGTCTCACGTCACCTGCTTTTGATTGGTGATGTAAGAAGTTAAATATTTTCAACTTCTTGGCGTCCAATATCCAATCAGAAGCAGACGAAGCGAGACGCAGGAAGCAAAAAGTCATTGTGAGAACGTAGCTTAAGTTGGGATTGGGACAGCCCTCGATCATAAAACTTTTTTATGGTTGAAGGGGACTGCACCAAGATTTATAGTTTATAAATCTTGGGACTGCACAGTTTTTAGAATGAAACGTTACGTGTGTTCCGTTTACCACCAATCTCGGTCTAAGTTATTTTACGGTTACATATATTGCATAAATAAAAGAATAATTTCTTTGAAAAAATTTATTATGCTGTGGGCTCCATAACCGTAAGACTACTTGGATTATAGTGTTGGGCGGGTAATAGAGTATTCGTTACTTTATTCGTTACTCGCAAATACCCGAAATACCGAATACCTGCTTTTTAAAAGTAATCGTTACTTTAATCGTTACTCTCTAGGATTTCAAGATTATTTTTAATGTAATGAAAACATAAACAAGTGTGTATCCTGACTTCAAGCAGACATAGGTATCTATTATTATTATTTGTTAGTAAAATGCTATTAATAAACATTCTTAAACCTATGGAAGAGCTTTGTTTATGTTACAAGTAATCATAATCATTAATCACTGAACTTTATTTACTTATACGAGGCGAGTGCTGTACCTATGGGATACGCAGTAAGTATTAGGTAGGTATATACATACCTACTTCATAAATGTACCTTAATGATTACAAAGTAACGAATACAAAGTAACGATTACTATCCGTAGAAGTAACGAATACATACGAGTATTCAAAAGTAACGAGTATTCCCATCACTATCAGATTAGCTGAGATTGGTGGTCAATGAACACACCTGTTTTCATCAATGAAGATTAAAGCGTTTGAATTCACCACGAGAGGTGCTAGTGTACGGAAAGGTCAATGTCACTGAACGTTAACGTTTACTATGGCTTTTTAACGCGAGTTTTAGTAATTTTTATAAAAATTAGCTAAAAAACATTTAACACAATGATGGCAGAAGGGGAAAGTAGTAATTTACTTGCTCAATAGGGAAATTATTGTACTTATCAGAAGTGTCTTATGTCATTAAAGTTATGTTATATCAAGAATGAGTATGATGAAAACAACGAATGTACATGAATATTACTCACGATTTTCTGTAGTAGATTCCTTTGGTAACGCATAATCGTAAGGATTAAAATGGTTCTTACAAACACACGAATGTTTCGAAGGAGTAAAGTTATCTCTATCAATCACTGTTTTAGGTTTTTTAGTTGTCTCTCAGAAGCATATATCTGCCTTTTTGTTTCCGAACAAAATGGAACTGCACAATACTGAGGCACAATTAACAAGGTTTTTTATTTGCTGTTGTACAAAATAATTATAATAAAACACTATAAACTTTCTACCCACCTAACAATAACTTTTGACACGACCTTACTCGACTAGTGGCGCCAACTGGTGAGCCTGAAAACGTTAGCCCTCATTGGTTGACCTCGATATAAATTTAGTAGGAAGATACGCCAAATTTAAAGTTTGGTAGAAATGAGTAGGAAGGTAAACTAAAAGCAAAAAGTTTTCTAATTTGCTTGGCAGCATTGTATTGGTAGTTAACATTAAGTATAAATTATTGTACTTCAAAATTTATTTCAAATAAAATATTTATTTACATATCTACGTACTTCATGATCGAGGTTAAAATAAAATTGTTGTTTCCTTTTGTGCTAATTTATTTTTTGTAAAAAATATAGAATAAGAGAAATGGCAAATATCATAAACTTTTTAGCAATTTGAGCCCATTTTTTAATGTTTGAAATATTTTTCTTATTAATATACCAAAGACTGACCAAAGCTTATATCACAGTATACACTATGTAAACAGAACTGTATACTGTGCTTAAATACATAGACAAAGACAACACTCTTATGTCCATGTCGATTTTAATAATTTTACGTTTCGCGAATTCTGTGGTTTTGCGCCTTTACAAATTTACATATTAATGATTAATAAGATACGACACTCCGTGGGTATTTCTTTGATCTCTCACTAGTCTTCAGTGCCCTCGTCACAGTAGACGTGCTCTCCGTCCCTTTAAAACATGAAGATTAAACTAAATTCTTCTTGCCTTTAAAAAGGTAGGAAAGTGACGTATTTTGCGAGCAACATTCATAATGTGAAATATCCATTATGTATTTTGTCTATAACTGACATTTGTGGTGTGCGATTTCGATCTTCGACCATAAAATCTTATGCCGAAGATTTCGAATTTGTTGTGATTTGATTTCACCAGAGACATACCCCACTGCTGCACATGCGCAGCGCTCACTGATATATAATTTGAACTCATCTTCTTTATTTCCGGTATTACGAAAAAAATGGTTATTTAAGAAAATATTTACAGAAAAATAATTGTGCATCGCATTTTTGAAATATACTCGTATGATGGAAGCAGCAATACATGTGATTCACAAGAATTAAATCACGTAGATCAAAAGCTAAGTCACTGTTTTTCCAAATATCACTTTTTGATTCCATTTGATTTAGTATTGTATTTTACGTTTATGGAATGCAATAAAACCTCCAAGTCTGCGACGTTTGCCATTCATATAATACATACATACAGATCGAGCCAACCTGCTAGATACACGACTAGCGGTATGCGCAGTTTACAGTTGCCCGTCTAAATATGAAGTCCAAACGAAAGTTAACGATTGCTGCAGAGCAGTGAAGAACTGACAACAAGAAAAGCAAATTTCAGTATCGCTAAAGCTGCAGTGGAGTGTTTCATCTAAAGAAATCTTTGTGTATTAACGTATTTACTAAAATCTGAATGTTTCTCAATTTCAGTGTTTCTTTCGAAACGCCACAGATAGCAAATCATTAAAATTATGAAAAATATCAGAACAGCACACAATCAAATATTGATTTTTTTTAAACAAAAAGTAATTCTAAAAAACAAATTTATATTCTCATAAATAATAAAGAAAAATAATACCAACTACTCTAAAAAAAGAAAAAAAAATAAAATAAAATAATACGTAAATAAATAAATAATTCAAATTAGATGTTGAAAAAGCCCTCCTTCTTGAGCAAGGCCGCAATACTGTAAACTGCACATACCGTTAGTCGTGTATCTAGTGGGTTGGCTCGATCTGTATAATTCATAATGTACAAAATAAATTACAAACTCTAAAAAGAAGACCGTGGTGTGCAAGTAAGTAATGATATTTTACATAAAAATGTGGGATACAAAATGTTATGTATTAACCGATATCTTAATGAGGGATATCCTACAAGTGATTTAAAAAAGTTTTGTTTGCAAAAATATTACATTAGTACATGCCGAACGATCTTTTTACCTCTATGCATGTATTTACCCCACATCTTTTTTCAAGAGAAAACATAGAAACTGTGTTACTCTTTTGAATGTTCGTTGATGCGCAATCTCAGCCATTGTCCTCAGTCGTCAACACATAAAAGATAAGCAATGTTACTTATTTCATCATCTGCCATAATTATCGGGAACGTTGAAAATAGGCCGAAGAGAGCCGGCTCTAGTATGAACTTACCTTGCACTTCAACTAATGGGAAGCTGGGAAATAGTTTCCTATCCTAAAATCAACGATTCATTCTTGAAACATATAGACTATAATTTTTTTTTTTTTGGGAGCTCTATATTAAACTGATAAGCAACTGAAATATATGGTACTCAATTATTTATGTTAGTAGAAATAAAACTTGCATTTCATATAATTACTTTCGTCCTTTTTGGCACAACGGGAAGCCATTACAATCTTAATTTTTTTGAAAAGATTAATTATTGTGGTCTCCTCTACTCACACAACCTCAGGTTAACTTTGCTGCAAACAGTGGGTAAAGCAGTTACTTTGCAAAAGTTAAAGTCGGAGATGACAGAAAAACTTGAATTTAAAAAAAAAACATTGACCCTAAAAGCACTGATATCAATTTTCACTTAACATTATGTACGGTTTTCGTTGTATTTTTGTGAACCACCCATTAACCTTATCTTTACAGTAAATAAATGAAAGGGTATGACGTTCTTGGAATTTTTTCTCTAATTTAAAAAGAAACACAGTTATCCCTTTTTAAACAGGCCTTTTTAATGAGAGATTGATAAACATTTTTTTCTTAGCCTTATTAAATTGCGAATTAAACATATAAATGAAAACCAATGATACATAATATCAACAAGACTGTTATATATCAACTTCTATGGGATTTTCCTTTGGTGTTGGATAATAAAGGTTGGGCTTATGTGTACCTTGAAATATTCTGGACCATACTCGTCATACATTTCCTTTGTTAACAAATAATTCTCAAAGCCTGAGGAGTTTGTAAATTTCTTAGCTCCATACCAAGCAGACAAACTACAATTATCCATAATCCTTACATTTACCTCAGATTTAAAAGGTCTTATGGAAATTAAATCAACCAAAATACGTTCTCGTAACCCTCTCAAATTGGCCAAACCACCGATTAGCACTACGTTAGATGCCAATTTTAACTGATCATCAGACTTAAATAAAGATAATACATAACCAATTACTTCTGAAAGACCGGCCTCAGATGAACCAGCCATATAAGGCTTAAATATTAATTCTGGAGCTCTGAACCGTTCAATACCAACGTGGAGTTGGTGGGTTTCTCCTGGATTTGTATTTTCATCTAGTTCAGAGGGTTCATGTGTCCTCAATATTTCTTCAAATTCTAACAATTTTTCATTCTCAGCCTCACTGTCCGAATCGCCACCTTAAAAAATTTTTAACAAATAAATTATGAAAAAAAAAACTTATAAGCTTTGTTAAGCTATCCAAATCTCTCATTTAAGAAATTATCAATTGTAAGCATTTTTTTTACATAATATACATATAATGTAATAATATTTATCTGAAATTTTTTTTTAATATTTCCTGCAACGGAATTTATTATAACTACTATATTATTGCAATGAAAAAATCGTGAGTCTAAATGTCAATGCATTTATTCTATTTGTCAGCTTTGATTATTAACTCATGAAGTACATAATGAGTTAAAATCATAGGATTTTCTGGGGTTGATTAAACTTTTCTGTGGTCATAATTTTCAATACGATGAAGTAGTTTTAAAAAAATTCCTATTGAGAACATATTTTTTGACAGCCGTTTTATTTAGATAACCACATTTTCAACGAGTTCCATGAGCATCACCCGTGGGATCAGACAGTGTTGGATTCGATATGATTTATAAATTTGTGTCATCTCTTGCAGAACACAAGTTAATTCAATAAACACCAATTTGTGTTGCTTCATCAATTTATTACTTTAATTAATTCATTTGTATATTAACCAATTTTACAAATTGCATTTTTTTTATTTTGTCAATGTGGTACTTGTATTTTACTTAAGACGCTAAAAATAAAAAAATTTAAAATAACATTATATTACCATCAATCATTCCCCATAAATTTTCGTATAGTTTTATTACTGTGTTCATGCTATTTTTATTTTAATTTCATTCTTATTTCTGTCCAAAAATACCACATAACCGTTTCTTTATTTGATAGAATACCACAAAAAACCTCTAAACCTAAAACTATAAAAATTGGGTCATATTAATGGTTGCGGTGTTGAGCTAAGATTAAAATTTATAAAAATGCTGATATAACAAAAAACAAAAAAACACATTTTACTTTGTTATGTATCACAAATTTAGTGATAAAAACAAATGATTCAACCCCAGCAGCCATCTTTATCTGAAACCGACAGCCACCTGGCAGACTGTTAGACAGGCCTATTAACGTAATATTTTTCTTTTGCTGTTGGTAAAAATCAACACAAACAGTGAATTAAGATAAAAAAAAAATCATTTACCATCTTTGCTAATTGTTTTGTAAATATCCCAATCTTCATCTCTAAGTCCAAAATCATCATTTCCTTTTTCTTTCCTTGCTAATTGTGAAATAATCCTCATTCTTTCTTGCCCAGCTGCGGTTCTTCTCTTAAATATATCTTGTTTTCTTTGTTTTCGGGAAAATTTTTTGTTTAGGATATCCTGTCTCTAAAAATTTAGGGCACATTGAAACTCAATACAGCATCTGCATCAGTCACATGACCCTTTCAGTTTGGAGTAAAACAATAAACATAAAGTATTTGCAAATTGTTAAATTGACAGCAAGCAGGGCCGTTGAGAACCAGAGCCGGCCCCGGTATAAGAGCTTTTGGAGGGCCCCTTTAATTTTTAAATAAATAGCATTTTTTTTTTTAAGAGTAGCTATACAATTGACCCCAGTGTACCAATGCCAGTGCTACTGATTTTAGTTAGTGATTTATCTTTGCTTTGATATTTGATATACTGACTTGTGCCTTGTGTGTATTTGCGGTACATTATAATTTGGGAAAATGCAAGACTTGGTATTTTTTTTCTTTCATACATGAGATGGCAATTTTATGACATTTTTAATGTGGCCAGGCGGGCCAGGGTATTACCACCTAAAAACAAGGCCTCAGTGCTGGCTCGCCTGGACCAGCAGTGGTCCAGGCGAGCCAGCGTACTTAGTCGTGAGCATAGTAAATATGAATAATAATAAACAGAGTTGCCAGTCGCCAACTGAGCCCTTATATCGCACCCGATATTTCAGTTTTTTTAAAGGTAAAACAAAATTTCAAAGCAAAAACCCAGCGGAATTGTGTACTAAGCTATTGTGAAAATGAATATGAGAATATATTTTAGATTTAAATTTCAAAGAAATAAATTACAAAATCAATCCGATGTAGATAAATCACATTTTAATGGGAAATTTTTAACACGATTTATCAAGCAATAAGTCAATAAATAAAACAATTTTAATCATCTCCAGATGATGCCAACTTGGTTGGCGAAACGCGCGTCGAGTGCAGTATATAGTGTTTTGGTGTTTCGTGGAAAACTAAGTCAGTGTTTTTATCTGAGGATTTTTTAAAGTAATCCCAAACCACAGACTTTTTAGCTCCAGGTCTCATTTTAAAAAAAATGCCTGTATATTAAAAAAACTATACAGTTAAAAATAAAAATAAAGAAGAGATTTTAATACAAAAGTATTTGAGTGATCATTCGAATGATTCGATTATCAAAATAACTCGAGTGCTAATCGTCGATTATGCCCATCACTAATATAATGTATTATATTTTAATGTGTATGTTTTGTTATATTTTACAGTTTACATTTTACCATATAACTTTATACTAAATTGTTATGTATTATAGCATCAATAAACTATCTATCTATTTATAAAACAATAAATTTTCATTGGGAAATTGTTAATTTTCTATGAAAAAGACATCGTACTCATAATCTTACATAAATTTGCATTTTCAAATATCAATTAGTAGAATTAATATAATGTGTGTGAGTGAAATAAAATATTTGGTGATTATTAATTCTATAATTATTTATCAAAAATATCTTACCATTCTCTTTACATTCTCTAAAAATGAATGTAATGCGTTATCATTTTCAAAAACCATTTTTGAGTACTTTGTCTGTTTTGCTGGTGGTTCTTCAACCTCTTCAATGCTATTAGCTGCAATAATTTTCTGTTTAGTTTTTTCAATCTTCAAATTCAAATTAAAAATATTTTTTTGTAAATCTGTAACACTTTTTATCTGACAATCTGCCAATGCTCTCTCTATTTCTTCTCTATCTGCGCCAAATTCAATTATCTCCTGAACTTCTAAGAGTTGCCTCAGTTTCTCCTGGTCCTCAGCTAACCTTTCTTCTCGTTTTCTAGCATTTATTTCTGTAAGACGCCTAGCAAGTTCGCGTTTACGTTCTTTTTGTTGTTCCACTAAAACAAAAAAAAAAAAATACATATGTATATATTATATACAAAAGTTACCTGTCAATTGTAAAATAATGCAGAAGAACCATAAAGATGAATTTGGATGTCTAATCAGAAAATAAAATAGTAGAATATCTTATTGACATTAATTCGAAAGAGCAAAGTAAAAAATGATAACTCATAAAGCACTTTTATTCCAAGATACAACAAAACAGAGGAGTAATGGCGGCGGTGGGGATGCACTGTTGACCAAATATCAACTTTACCCCACTTCTCGGCTAGAGCAGAATAACAAATGTGTTATTCAGAGGTGTTATGTACATTAACTCTGTTTTTGTGGTTATTTATTACATCTTTTGTTGTTGGTTTTATATGCAAAAAATCAAATAATTACTCATATTAACCGCTGTTAACCAATGAAAACAATGTGATTAGATAATAATAATTATTTCTTTATGTGTAAGTATTTTGTTTGCATTCACATTAATTCATTATAATTTACATGCCACTGATATTCTATTTCAGTTTGTCACACCAATTATATTTGAGTAGGGCACAATGACATCTGCACGATATATCCCTCACCGCTCGCTATCACTCGTCTTTAATTTAAATATTAGTGTTTATATTGTTGTCACAACATTACTGTCTGCATCACTGATCACTGTGTATCTGTGATCAAAATCTATTCAATAGATAAGTGACTTTCAAATTATGAGAGATTACTTTTTGTGGTATTCAGCATATAGCATCTAAAGTGTTAAAAACTAAACTTACCTGTTAATGCCGAGCTAGCTCCTGCAGAAGTATAAGGCAATTGAATTTTCTTGATGTTTTCTTCATAATATTCAGAATCATGCCATTTACCTAACTCTTCTTTATAGTCTACAACAATGGCACATATTGTATGTAATAATTCTTCTGCACGGCTTAACGTAATTGCGGCAGCATGTGCGGGATATTTTAACTGTAATATGCGATGTAAAAATGTTATAATGTTCCATCCTCCCGTGTTTAATCTTCTTGCATTTTCAAAGATTGTGTTATTTCCAATTACAGGAATGACATGACATGTTTGATAACCCAGGCTCACAATTAGTGCATGTTCCATGGGTTTCTCTTGTGAAAAGTGATAGGCAAATAGAGAGTCTACTCCATACACTATTCCAGGTGTAGCATAGCACTCAAACAAAAGTTCTGACATTACTAAAAAAATAAAAACAAAATATTGTGTCTTTTGAATTTTGAATAATTTGAGCTGACATTAACACAGATAGATATTTATTGAGTACTAGTGACAAAACATACATTGTATAGTACATGTTAGGTTCCTAGGTTAAAACTAAATGAAAAACTACACAGATATATTAAAATCGAATTTAAAAAAAGTTTACAAACAAAAAATAAATTGTGTGGTATTTTATCTTAAAAATTGTGGAGTGTGGAGTAAATATGTTTGCATGCAACTTGAAGCTACTAAATTTACAGCTACCGCAACATAACGTTTTCCAGGTCATTTGTGATTTGAAAGAGAACATGTATCCTTTCTCTTCTTTAATGAATAAAATCTAAAGATAGGCAATAAATTACTTCACTCCGCATAACCCATGCCATTCATTCAAGTAAACATATGTATTGTGTCCTCGGAGGGAGTTCACAGAACTTGTAAATTTTTAAATTTTCTATTTTTTTGGAAAATCTCATTCTTTATAAAAAAGTTTTGCTAATTTTGAAAATTCAAAAGCCATAATCAAATATCCGAAAAATTATACAGGGTGATCAAAAACTTTTTTTCTTTTTAGAGAAAAATGTCATGAACAATTGACGAGCTTTCGAGAAAAACCTCGCAAGTCCATTTATGAATATTAAAAAATTTATAAGGATTGTGAACTTCATCTGGCATGCAAGATGTGAAAAATTTTATTTAAAATTTTAGAAACTGTGGAAATTGCGTCCTTGAGAAATTAGTTTTCTTCTAACAAATTGACAATTCAAGAGTCACTTGAATTTTGTTTATGGCCAGGAACTGACTATATAGTACTTACTTAATATTTTAATAGAAAGTTTTAAACTATTGGTTTTTATTGTTATATCTACAGTGGTTGTATTCTATTTTAAATAAATAGTCACGTATTGTATATTATATCATTTCAGTTATTAAGCCTTGAAGAGGTGTATATAAAATAAACAAAACAGGCAAAATAGCAGTTTAATTTGACCTATCGTCTTGTTACCGACAATTTGTTAGAAGAAAATGAAAAATAAAATTTTAGATCGGAAACCTTTATGTTGTGGCAGCTGTACAGGGTTATCCAATGAAAAGGCCCACCCCTATATTTTGTTTATTTTTCGAATTAGAAAAAAATGTTTTAAATAAAATTTGTAGTGAATCAAATGAACTCTTCTAGAATCCCTGCAAAGAATATACAGGTGGTCCCATTAGGTTAGGTTAGGTTTGTTGTGAGTGGGTCTTAGTAGACCCTCCACTGCGGCCATCGGCAGGCCTATTGTGGCTCGGTGGTCCCATTAAAGCGGGACAAACCAAACTTACATTTTTTTAAATGGAACATTATATTTTTTTTACATTTTTAAAATCGGTGTTCTTTTGTGATTTCAGATATATAGATAGATACGTTTTATCTTATCTTTTACTGGTTTTCATTCATTGCAAATTTTATACTACCAGTACCTGCCAGGCTATCAGGTTAGCCATGGATGAAAACACTGAATTTAACACACGCCTTATAGAATAATTTAATAAATACAAAAAGAAAACTGTATAATACTTATTATTATAACTACTATTATACATACTATACAAAATAAAATGTAACCCGTTGAAGAGTTCTTGTTATTTTTTATAAATTGTGAATATATTGTATCGCTCTGATAAAGTAAACGTATTCGCAAATAATATGCCAAAACCATGCACTTTGCTTTTTGAATTTATTAAATTATTCTATAAGGCATGAGTGTCAAATTAAGTGTTTTCATCCATGGCTAACCTGATAACCATGCAGAGGTAGTATAAAATTTGCAATAAATAAAAAACAGTTAAAGATAAGATACAACATATCTATAGTATATTGGAAATCACAAAAACACATTTCAAAAATGTAAAAATATATAGGGTGTTCTATTTTAAAAAATGTACTTTGGTTTGTCCCGCTTTTATGGAACCACTTGGATTCTAAAAAGAGTCCATTTGATTTACTATGTACATACAACTTTTATTTAAAACATTTTCTGCTAACTCGAAAAATAAACAAAATATAGGGGTGGGCCTTTTTTTTGGATAACCCTGTACATAACATGTATTTTAAATTACTCATTAGCGGTCAAATATTCAGAATGCCTATGAAGAAACTAAAATTGTGTGAAATTGTGTTTACTGGAATATAAAAATGTGCCTTTGCATTTGCAGTAATTTGTACCCCATATACCTATTAGAAAGTAGAGGTTATTGAAAATGTTCTCATGTTAGATATGTTCTGAAATAAATAAATTATACTATTGTAACATTCCTCATGAAAATTTATAAGAGTAATACTCTGGTTAAGTTTGAAAGCACCCAAGGCTACATCAATTATTCCTTTTGTATTTAATTGTTAAGATAAATACCTACTGATAATTGCATATTTATTTTTTGTTAGATGAATAAACATGCTTGATTATTTATTATTAATACTTACACTGTCTCGAAGTATTTGGATTTAAAAATGCTTCAGATATAACTATTGGATGTTGAACAGAATTTTCTGTATCTATTCCTAAATGGGCAAAGGTGTAATCGAATAGATGTTCTTGAGCTTCAAAATGAGTAACAATATTGCGATCAAATTGGGTTTTTAGTTGAAACCGAACTGCTTCTATGTTGATGATATCGTTTCCTACTTGTAGTTGTGGGGTTTGGGGTATTTCAACAGTGTCTTTTTTGATCTTTCCTTGCGAGGCTTGGCAATTAAATTTTTAAATAATAATATGGGTTCATTACTAGTTGCCCATCCTACTCTGGACATATATGAACCTATTAAATATTTTTTATAAAAAAAAGTAAACTTTCAAATAATATATATCTAATCACCATTATCAATCACAATGGGTACTGAAAGATCCCGCAATGCTGAGTTATATGGGTGAATTATATCAGGAGTACATTTTGTATCCTTAAATTCTAACAATTCCATTTAGAAATTATTTCTTTAGTAGTTTTATAAATAAAACTTACTTCATGAAACACAAATAATAAATCAAATATTCAATCTAGTTATTCACTGTTCTGTTTGAACAAATTTAAAACCACTAACGTAGATCGCTGGTAATTCCGTGACTCGAATCTTTTCAACACAGCAGCATATATAAAATAGATAAAAAGAAAATACGATATAGATTTTCAATTTATTTGCGAAACTAACCTCAATCAGTCATTGAGTTGTAAGTTGTAAACAAATCGGTGTTTTGGGTTTTCGATTTATTTAAAACACTTTTTCACGACACACTTGGTTAAAACAATTGCACAATGTACAAAAATTTAGTACATTAGCACCTCTTTTGCAAATCTAATACAATATTTATATTGTATAAGGAAATGCTTCGACTATAGAAGTTTTATGGTCGAAGAGGAAATGTTTGAATTTCTCTGTCAAATTTTATTTATTTTTATTTTTTTATTATTTTAAATACATGCTATTGATTGCACGAATGAAAGCTGTTCTTTAGTTTAGGATTGTTTTTAGTTTGAAACTATTTATGTCTAGATGGCGATACTACAATTACTGTCTGCTGGAATTATTGGAATCTTCGACCATAAAAGCATAAATTTTATGGTCGAAGATGGGGATTCCTGAAGTATTCTGTGGGTATTGCGCCCATTGCACCTATCGGACGTCTCTCTTGCGTGGTATATCTCTCTGGTGGACTTTGATCATATCAAAGACCATGCATAAACAGTATTTATAGTAACCTTTTATTTTAAAAAAAGAAAATACTAATAAATACTTGCATAAGTTATATGGTCGAAGGATCCTTAGTCCACAAGAATTATTCGTTTGCTAAATCTTGGGTAATACCTCAAGAATAGAAAGCTTCTGTTATTCTTGTGAGGTTATACCAAAATAAAAGCACAATAATATCAAGAAGATTAAACTTTATTCTTCTTGCAACAATACTGGTAATACTAGATAAAATTCTATTGGTTAGAACAAAAAGTTTAACTACTTCTTGTGTATTAATTCTATTTATTTATTTCTCTATGGTAAAATAATACTAGATAAAATTCTATTGGTTAGAACAAAAAGTTTAACTGCTTCTTGTGTGTTAATTCTATTTATATATTTCTCTATGGTTGTTTTTGTTATTCTGTTTAGAGTGTTTAGTAACTAACTTCAGTAACTTGGTTTCTTATGTTTTTTTTTTATTACATTTTACCTTGCACATGCTGTTTGACTTGTTTGTATACATTTTTTAGTGCTTATTTTTTTTGTTTGTGAGAAGTACCTAACAGCCATTACGTATCTACGTAAGTAATTTTTTTCTTAACCTAAAGGTGAATATTTTAAAACTTTTGACAGTTGTTGATGTCAAAAATCAATTTATTGAACTAGATCTAGATAACTATCGTATTTTGCGATTCACGGAATCTTCGCCTTATTTATTAAAATAGTTACGTCTGTTAAAATAAAATAAAAAATCATAATATGCCTGTGGATATACCTGGATTTATATATGCTAGTGCCGTCACTGCGGGTGGAATTTTGGGTTATTACAAAGCTGGTAAGTAAGTGAAACGTTTTATATAATTACCTAGAGGTACATAGGTAGGTAACAATTAATAAATAATGTAATGAGTAATGACTAATGACTTTGCAAGAATACCTATTATTAATGCTTATGCTTAATAAGATTTAGATTATAGGAACGGATAATCATGTTTAATAAATATGAAATCTGAAAAACCCTCCATCTGGGGGGGGGGGGTCCAAAATTAAAAATATGCTTAGTAAATTAGGTAGGACATATCTTATGAGTAACAACAACAACCATTTGTTAATACTTCATTATTTATTACAATACACAAATCGAGCAGTAAATAATAAACTTGTTATTATTTTCTTGGTTGATACAAAAATAAAATAAGTATTATTATTTTATTGTAAACAGGCTGAAAGACTGGTCAATGGTCATTTGGGTTTGTACTCAATAAAGGACTTATTATTATTATTAGCAATATAGTTACAATAAAAAGCATTTTTTAAATAAAAAAAAAAAGAAAAAACAAATTGCATGATATTTTGCCACCACAGCTAGTAATTAAACTCTGTGGGATGTGTATGGTTCACAATGCACATAAAGCTGCTTCGTATTGAAATACTGTGCCAGTTTTACTGCAATTCTAGTATTTTTATTGTATTTTTAGGTTCAGTCCCATCTTTGGCGGCAGGTTTACTGTTTGGAGGTGCTTTAGCTTATGGAGCCTACGAAGTGAGTAGAGATCCAGCAAACTACTCTATGCAATTGGCAACAAGTTCAATTTTGGCTGGTATTATGGGTTATCGGTTTTATAATTCGGGAAAAGTGATGCCGGCAGGTGTCGTATGTTTATTATCTGTTGCTATGATTATTAGAATTGCTGGAAAAGCAACTGGATTGACTGGTCCTAGGACAACGTAATTGTGTGTATTATAATAACAATAACACAATTCTTAATGTATATTATTGGTACCTATATTATGAAAAAAATATCTACTCGTACATGTGTGCTTGGGGAAAATCATAAATTTAGATCCTATCAAAATAAATTTTATTTTAGATTTTATTCAGTTTGGCTGTGTATAATAGAAAGATTGTTTGATATGTTTATCTGGTAAAGTTTAATGTACCTATTCTTTTACAATAAGGGAAACTATATGGATGGTATAAATTAATTTCTGATAGGTACTTGAGGATTTAAAATAGTATAATTATAATCTTAAGTTTTTACACTATACTTGAATGAATTGTGTTGTTGATTTGTTTATTAGTTTTTTCTGGTGCTGGTTTAAGTTGCATAAGTTCAAATCATAAGAATATCTATTATCTATAAAACAAAAGGTTTGTTAGGTTTTATTTTATACTTGTATGTCATTGCTATATTATTTTATATTTATGTAATTAAGATTATACAAAATGAAACGTAAATTTCTCTTATCTTTTATCTCGGTTTCTATGTTTCTATTTAAATTATCACAAATTTATTACTAAACTTCGTATCATATTGCTTTGCTATTGATGCATAGGTGATAAGTGCCAAATGTAAAAATACTGTTACTATTTATTATTGGTTTAATAATCATTGTAATGGCCATATCGATAAATGTATTATACATAAAGTGGCGGTAGACTAATTGGAGACGATAGCAAATAATAATTTAATCTTTTTTTTATTCTGAAATTAATATAAGAAAGTTCAAATATTATTTCGTTGTTACTATTGTTAGAGTGTATATTTTTTATATTTTTCTGACGGAAAATGTTTCATGTGGCACCCTCAAAATAAAGAGTTTGTTCTCGCTTTATGATAAAAATTGTAAAATTTGGAGGTGGTTCTATCATGGTACGGGGCTGGTCCACTTTCCACAGCAAATGGTACAATGGATCAGTATGAATACATCAATATACTGGAAAATGTCATGCAACCCTACACAGAAGGAAATTTATTGTTACTTTGGAAAATCCAGTATGACAATGATTCTAAGCATTTTGCTAGAAGAGTGACAGTCTGGCTTCAAGATAATCATATGGGAGTTTTACAGTGGCATTCTTATAGCCCAGACCTTAACCCCACAAAAAAATCTCTAGGTGATAGTTAAAAATCAAGTAGGGTCGAAAACTTTTTCAAAATGTTTACGAATTATTTGACAGCATGGACAGACATTCCAGTAGAGTAATGTAAACGTTTAGTAGAGTCAATGCCTAGAAGGTGTTTGAAAGTCATTGAAGCTAATGGGTATTCAACTAAGTATTAATCATTAGATTTAGAGAAAATTTATTTGTTAGAAAGTTTAGTTTGCCCCCTTAAAAATGTGTTTTTTTCAAATAAGTTAAGAAATAAATTAAAAAAAATTGCATTTTATTTTAACAAAAAAAAATATACACCAACAATAGTAACATCGAAATAGTATTTGAATTTTCTTATATTAATTTCAGAATCAAAGATGACTGAATTATTATTTGGTGTCATTTCCAATTAGTCTGCCGCCACTGTAATTTAACAAGTACAATCCAAGAATTAGTACAGGTACAGCAGACTTTAACTTTTTTACTAATACGTCTTCTTCTAGTCTTCCCTTTTGGCTTCGGCTTTAGCTTCCATTTTTGCATGTAGAAATTCCATTATAATTTCGAATTTTTAATGTGTTGTAGTGTGTTGAATAAATGATGCAGAAGACATGAAAATTAATTTTGTTATAATACATTAATAAAGATATATTAAAATGTTAATTTGTTTTTTTTAAATAGGTCAAATTACATTTTTACTGTAGGTTTCAACTAATAACCTATGTAAAACTAGCCTGCTAAACCTGTTGACACGACAAATAATTTTGAGTTTGATGCAACTGATAGGTTTGTTCGTAGAGATAATTTGTAACAGTTTCATGACTATAGATAGAGATTTGATTATTACGATTGCTCTGCATAAACAAACGTTCTGATTGAAAAAGCACATCTCTACAACAATGTGTGCATGCCTCTGATAGTTTCAAACGGTTCGAGACTGCGATACGAACAAACCTAATATAATGATTGGTGATACCTACACTGAGAAAAGAGAGACTGTTGGATCATCATATTTTGCAATGTTAAATATTTGAGTGTTAATTCAATTACTCTATTATTAAAATAACAAGAAATTCATATCATGGTATTGGAGCATGGGACCCAAGCGACACTTTAAGGTATAACTATCAAGGCTAAATGAAGAAGTTCTGCATAAAAAAATTTGATTGAAATTTGCGAAAAAAAAGTTGAAAAATTTGTGTGCCTCACCAGGTTATTTAAATAATTTGTAAAATATTTGCTAAACATTTTTTTTCAGAATCAGGTGGAAAATATATCGACAGATTTAACATTTCATCAAAAAATATAGCTTTTCTATGAAGTTCCACCATTTTGAAATTCTATTTTAGATTCATTTTTAACTGTGCAAATTTCAAAAAGGAGCAACTTTGTAAAAAATCAACATTTTTTTATGAAATTTGAACTCTCTCGTTATATTTTCAACCTGATTCTGAAAAAAAATGTTTCGCAAAATATTTTACAAATCGCTTAAAAAATAACCTGGTGAGGTACACAATTCTTTCAACTTTTTTCTCACAAATCTGTCGCAATTTTTTTTTTGCAAAACCTCCCCATTTTTAGCCTTGATAGTTGTGCCTTAAAGTACTGCTTGGGTCCCATGCTCCAATACTAAGATATGACAGCTTAAATTTCACCAGCCTCCACTGCTTGACAAACATATCGGGCACTCAGGGAGTGGCAGCAGGTGAAATTTAGGCTATGTCATATCTTAATATTGGAGCATGGGATCCAAGCGATACTTTAAGGCGTAACTATCAAGACTAAACGAAGAAGTTTTGCAGAAAAAAATTGCGATTGAAATTTGCAAAAAAAAAAATTGGAAAAATTGTGACCCTCCAAGGTTATTTTTTAACAATTTGTAAAATATTTGCGAAACATTTTTTCCCAGTCAGGTGGAAAATATAACCGACAGATTTCAAATTTCACCAAAAAATATTGGTTTTCTACTATAGTTACACCGTTTTGAAATTTTATTTTAGATTCATTTTTTTACTGTGCAATGTCAAGGACAAAGTTAAAGAAGACAAAATTCCATACATTTCTTGTGTACTATAAATTTTGTTTGTAAATCTAATACGTAACGAGTTAACAATGGCGGAAAGATGAACATATCTCAAAAATCGCCAAACTCCATTTTTTATCCTTTTTTTTTTATTCTTTCTGGCTATTCATTACATAATTATTATAAAAATTTTGTAAACTCATTTCCACACCTTCATGAGGTAGAATAAGGAGCGTTTTTTTTTATTGTGGTATATCCATTAGGCCTAATCCACAGAAATAGTTTCACGATCATATTATTACTTTTTTCTCCTTTTCGACAGGGGGCGACTAGGATGCGTAGTTGCAGATACAGATCACTGTAAACTGTAAAGCAGATTCAAATTGATGTGAAGTATTTTTCAAATAGTTACAATCATTAGATTTATAGTTTCTGTCCGCTTCTAGGTGGGATTTGTGTGTGGATCGATAGATCGGTAGATCTACCGAAAAATCGGTAGAGTTAACAACACTGAACACTGACCCCGTGTGTGTTAAACTACGACCGTGGGCGCGCGGTATGCTGCCATGCCGCTCCCTCTAGAGAAGGGAAAAAAGGGTCGCCCTTTTCGACCATTACAAAGAATAACGAGAAGAGACGGTCTATACCTGCTCTAGGAAACATCTGCTACAAAAAACATAGAATGAAACATGAAACATCCATACACTAATATCAATATTCTGTACTAATTTTCGCCACCGCGGTCGGTGCCGGCGGGGCGGTAAGAAAAATTTATATGTAACATGAAAAATCACTTCCGCCATATAATCTTATTGTGGTGTGGAAAAACGTTAAAAATAATATGGTGTCATAAAAATTTACCAACAAAAATGGAGTTTGACGTTTTTCTTGGAAAATGTTCATCTTTTCCGCCTCTGTAACTGGTTACATATTAAACAGAAAAAATGTGTATACAAAAATGTACGGAATTTTGTCTTCTTTAACTTTGTCCTTGACAACTATTGTGGAGTTGTTTAAAAAAAAACAACAATTTTTTGCAGCTTTCATTCAAGATGGTGGCTCGCCCTCTAGCCCCAAGGTCGAACATTTGATTTTTTTGTCTCTACAAACTGGAGTAATCTCTTTTGAAAAAGGGTGACGATCATCTGCTATACCTTGTCAACTTGGTCAGGCCTGGTTTTGAACCCGGGCGGTCTGTGCGATCATCAACAGATTTTACGACCTTTTATTTCAGTTACTGACTTAAGCGATTTTTTTCCAGTTCATAACGATTTTCCAATGATAGGTATATTCACAAAAAGAAATAATGCTACATAATTTATGATGCTCCCTGTTTAATATAAACTTTGAAATGAAAAATATTTTGGATAATATTTATTTCCCACATGTATCTACATCCAATAAAATTGCTTAAGTTTTGTTATAAGCATCAATGAAAATCCTTTATTAGCAGCAACATTTCAAAAAAGTCTCAAGGATTATTAATTTGTGTTTCCATTTATTAAAATAAATATAAATTTTTTGTTTGACGTAACAAAAATGAAATGTTTTGGTGAAATGTCAATTAAGAATATAATATTTATCGTGTTGAATTATAAACGTTGTTGTTTATTTGGGAAATAGTCCGTTCAAATATATATATATATATATATATATATATATATATATATATATATATATATATATATATATATATATATATATATATATATATATATATGCTTACAAGTTTGTATGAATAAATTTTTATTGAAAACACTAAAGATGTTGTTTAGTAACATTCCTTGACAAATTTAGTTGCAATTGATTTTGTCGAGGGACGTTACCAGGCAGCAAGTACAAAATCATAAATCCTTAATATATTATTACTGGATAATTCACTACTACTTGTGTTTTCGCCATAGGTAACCCCGAAAAACTGTTAAAAAAGTGTTTTTGACGTGTATTAATGCTTTTCTCAGTGTATGCACATGATCTTTGTAAATTTTGTGAATATGATCCAGAATTATGGTGGGAATTTGAAATTCATATACCGTCTATTCAAATTATTTATTATTGTTTATTTTTTTATTTATTTCATATAGGTTTGGTCTTAAAAGTGTTCTGTTCGAGTTTACTTGTCTTTTAATTGCATGAAATGTACATCATTTTTACATTTTTATATTACACTAACAAAAAAAAAAAAAATACAAGTACAATTTTTTACTTAACATCATATTTTAGGAACTTAACTAATTTATAATTGTGATTTGTTTACAAAAATATTTAAAAAAGGTAATAAATTGCACTATGTCTTTATATAAATAAAATTGCGAATTTTTTATTAAACAAAGAATTTTTAAAATCCCTTATTTAATTATAAATTGTTTCTAAAATATTTTATCAAAATATTGGCAGTATGACTGACAACAAAAATATGTACACTATACTTAAGAAGAAAATGAGACGAACAATTAATTATCTATTATTAATTTATTAATTGAACAGGTCCAATTCACACTTTATCACTTTTGTCTTTTGTTTATTCTGTACATACACAAAATTATTCACCACTAAAATCACAATCACTTAAATTTGTCTCTTGGCTCATTCTTACATGTAAAGGTCGAAGAAATATTCTTCACATAATAATCAGCTGGAAAAAAAAATAAAAAATAAAAATTAATGATTGTCCACCATACATGTAGTAAAATATGGAGGCCTCAAAGTTTTATTTAGTTTTAAAACATTTTATTAAGTATACCAAAAAGGTACCTAATTAAAATAAAATGTGAATGAGTAAATATAGTTTTTCCAGAATTTACAGTTTTCAACTAGCCTGGATAATTAATTTCATTTTATTAATTCATTTGGTTTTTTATTTAGGACAGTAAAATTTAAAATAAAAATTTATACCGGATGAAGACTGTTTCATTTCCTGGCCTTACTTTCAAGCACGAAACAAAACTTTGAAATGTATTCTTTGTAGCATTTTTTTCTACGAGGGTAAATCTAAAAACAGAAAAACAATTCAACGTCAAATAAAAATTGTAGGACCAGAAACATGAAATTTTTAGAATTTAATTTCATGTATATTTTATTACAAAATACGAAATTTGTCTTGATTCTTGTTACAATTATGGAATACAACCACAAATCACGTCCGGTTTAGCTGGAAATGACCTACACTACTTAAAGGAACTTATACGATGTAACATATTTTTAATTCGCCATAAACGCATAAATAAATCGTCATGGCTTAACAGCAAATGATTTGTGTGTGCTTAATTTTTTGCCCATTTATTTGTTTTATGAGACTGAAGGATGTAGTGTTTTTAATTCTTCAAATATAAAACTAGTATATAATATCTGATTTAATCAAAAATTACCTACATCTTGTTAATTCGTTATAATGACTTAAAATAAAAACAAGGGATCTAGTTTAACAGGAAAAGGCCTATTTTTTTGTCTTATTTTTGGACTACTTTTAATTTTTATAAGATTAAAAATGATAATGTATCACATGAGCAAAATTGTTTTTATCTTTTTTGACATTGATAATAATTATCTAATATGTTCAATAAAATTTTATTGCTAGGGCCGACCTAGCTGTTATGGTAATAAATTATTGTGAGCAAAGTTACTGGAGAGTTTTTAGATATAAAAAAAAACCGCCTCTTGTTTACGGACATAAAAAATTATGAAATTATTGATTCTTCTTTTATAATCAAATGGTCTCAAAATACAATTAAACAGGCAGCGCAGCACCTTATTTATAAAAAAAAAAGTTTTGTATGCAGTACTGTGCTTTGCTGCACTATTTATTATTATATACCTGTCCAAAATATGTTGTGCCCCCATGGGGAATTGCCTCAAACGGCGCCCATGGTCCTACAATAATTTGTATGTGATATTGTTTTCTGTTTTCAGATTTACATTTCTCAGAAGAAAGTTTACAATTTTACAAAAATAATAGTTTTAAATTTTTATTGAAAATAAGACCAGGAAATTCCGCACCCGGTTAGATTTTCATCCGGTATGTCTAACATAACAAAAAAAATTGTGGCCTTAATATATACCATTAAATCGTAGAGTTTGACTTTATAGTAAGGTATGTATAATACATCTAAATGTGTAAACGATATTCAAGGAAAACTGTTGTTTGTTAAAGTTTGCAAAATAAAAGTTAGAATTACAAATATGCAACCCATCCGATTAAAAGTGATTCATTTCTTGCATTTATAATCAATAGGTAATAAAATCATTTTTCTAGTTTAGATGTAACTATTCATTTAACATGCACTTGTGTTATATTTATATTACAATATAAGATAAAGTAGAATAGAGATACAAAATGTTGATGTAAGAGTAGTGTTATTCCTACAGTATTGGCGTAATACAATTAATTCCTAAAATGTCGCAGAAGAGTAGGTAAGTATGTATGTATATCTAGAGTAGAGAAGAATCAATGGAACATACAAAAGGTGCATGCATTTGAGAGGGACACATGTAGATGTATTATTTCGGTGCCAAAACATTAAGAAAAATAATTACAACATAGAAAATACCATTTGCATTTGCTAAACAGTTCTTAAACTGAATCTAATAATAATGCAATTTGTTATAAATTCACAATTTATAAGGTCCTTTGAATGTTAGATATTTAAAAGATAAATGGAATGAACATCACTGAAAATTTAAAAATATGTTTCATTTTTAGACTTGCAATCAGTTATCAGTTCCTGAGATAAGAAACATCAGATTCAATTTAAATCCAAAATTTGGTATTGGTCAAATCCAAATGCAATGTTTGTCGTTAATATAAAGAAAAACAGTAAATATACTGTTGATGCTTCTCACGTCTGAGTGTCAGTATCACGTGATATTTAAATCATACAACGATACAATTCTAACATGTGGGATGTTTTCATGTGATATTTCAATATAAACATTTAAATAAGCTCGGTACGCTGGGTAGTTGACGCATTAAGTGAATGAATTAAGAAGAGACACAACCTGTCATGGGCCGAGATTTTAGTAGGTACTGTAATTCTTTGCCAATAGCTTGATGGCGTTGTTAGTGTAATGGGGAGATGTTTGTAATTTGGCTGTGTAGCACTAAAACTTGATGACAATCCTCAAGCCGTTAGCAAATAAATATACAGTAGGTACCTACTAAAATGTCGACCCACGATAGGTTGCGTCTCTTGTTAATTCCTTCACTTAATGGTTGAAGTATACTATTTATAGTGCAACACAAAATATAAGAAACAGAAAGACCAAGCTTTAAATTTAAATTGCAATAAATTCGTAGAATGCCGGAGAAATAGATTTAGAATACGTACCCAGAATACACAATCAAATGGAGAGGTTGTCTTGTGTGGTGGAAAAAACCATCTTGGTTTTATCGTTATCATTTTAACGCCTCCAGAAACATTTTTTTTAACTGATTTGTTTCAAATCTCCAAGAATTGCATTTGCAAGCAAATACAAAATTAGCTTTGACTACAGTCTATTTATTATAACTATGATTTAAATTTCAATATGTATTTGGTATCATGTTTAACAGCGGAAAATTCAACCATTCGGATTGTTTGAAAGTCTGTTTCAGTCACGCAGATGGAAATATCGTATAATATATTATATGTGAAAATGACATTTTCCACAATTATTTTAAACAAAAATTCAAAAGTGACAAAATTTTTCCACAATCTCGGCGATGCCTTTTATCAGTTATTTTATGTTAAAAGGTACCTATCTACGCAATTTCATTTCTCCTGATTGGGTCAGTTGAGTTCCTGACCTCATTACTAAGCCTGTGAAACAAATTAAAATATATCGGGTGACCCAGGAGTCATGTACACCCCTATTTTTTCTTTGCTTTTGAGGGTATCAATTTGAAATTTTGAGAACCAACCGCTATTAAATGCCAACTTTAAACATAATTGATATATTTTTGACGTCCGGTCTAACCGGAAGCGACATCGTCGATTTTTTTAAATGGCAGCCCCAATTTTCTTCTTGATATTCTGTTAAAGGTTAAAATTATTCTCCCGTTTTTTTGAAATTTAAAATCGGCTAAAAGATAATAGATATATGCAATTGTTTTATTTTCCCTAGTTGGCCATGATCTGTGACTGTGCAACTGTTTATCAATTGTCAATTGGAAATTGCTAAGTAGGTCATGGAATTTGTTTTAAAAATAAAACATGTTTCCCCTCCTTGTCTGATGTGCTCGTTACAATGATAACATTTTTTAAATGAAAAATGCGAAGAAAAATTTTTTTATTTTGTCCAAAAATTCAATCATTTTAAATGGTACTACTATTTTTAAACAGGATTTTAATGCCTTTATTATGACAAAAGTTTCTTGTGATATTCTGGAAGCATTCATAAGAAAATAGATACATATTTATGGATTTTGGAGCATCTTTTTTAAAAATTTAATTTATCTAGTTAGCCTAGAATATCGGAGGTTTCTAAGATCGTATGGTAAATCTGTAGTGGATATTGTCTGGTACGTCATGATGTGTTTTAAAGCTAAAAAAAGACGATAAATATTTGAGAGGCAATTTGACATTTATTAGTTATTATCTGTTTGAACATATTAGATACAAGATTCCATTTAATATTACTGAATTCTTGGACTACAAAATAAAGAATTTTTTTTCGCATTTTTTCGTTTAAAAATGCCGCACTGCTAATGTATCCATTTTTGATTTATTTGTTTTTAGCCCTAAATGATTTTTGAGAATACTCGACGCATTTTTAAAATGCTTTCGTTACCTCTGTGGTGACCATAGGACTGCATATAAAATAGACTGTAGTCTGCCAAAAATCTACTTTTGAAAGACCTTATTGAAAATGTTAATTTGAAAATCTAAGAAATAAATGAAATTGTAGTTCACAGCAAAATTTCATACTGCATTTATAGAAACTGAACATGCGGAATAATGATTTTTACAGAGATGATTTTCAACCGTTTCCAAATGCCTTACCCTATAACGAAAGTCTTCCTTTTACGATAGTGTGTGTAACATTACTACTGTCGGTGTAGTAACTAGCGGCATTATATGATCGCTTTAAATAGTTATTGTTAATGTTATCATTGTATGGACTCTGTGTTGTTTTTCCAAAATTTCCAAAGTCGTAAGGACTTTTAGTGGTTTGCCTCCTAAGATTATAGTAATTACCTACATATGGATTGTTCGTGCTTGTGTAAGTATTAACAGTGTCTGTTTGATAATTGCTATTAGATGACGGAGCCTTCGTTGTTGACTGTTTTCCGAAATTTTTAAAATCGTAAGGGGACTTCGTTGTGGAAATTGTGAATATATTAAGGGGCTTGAAGGTGAATCTAGTTGTTGTGGAGTGAGGTATTTTATAGGTGGTTGTTGTGGATCCGGAATATTCTAGGTTGTAGTAAGGATTAGGGAACTGGTTATTTTGATTGTCGAATTGACTGTTTAGGTATGGGTTATTGTTTTGTAGTGATGCGGTATCATCATCGTAACTGTAAAGTTGTACTGGGTTTTGATTTATTACTTCTGCCTTGTCTTCGTGGAACCTGTTTCAAGTGTAAAGTTGATTACTGTAACTGACCATACATACATACATATTTGGAGGCTAGCTGATTGCTTATGGTTCTTAGATTTTATAAACGCATTTATAGTGGCAGGTTCCAAAACTTATATTTTGAATGAATGAAAATTTGGTTAAATTAAAAAAAAAAAACAGAATAATATTACTTAAATTAACAAGTCCATTTGTATCGTGCAAGCCTGGTTTTTGGTTTTCCACCTCAAAAAATAAATGTTCTGATTTTTAATCGAACTAGAAACTGGCTTGAAAGTGAAATGTAATAATTTGTTTGCTTATGTGGAGGTAATGAAAAGGTAGAGTTTCAAAACAGTTTTTTCTTTTAAATAGATCGGAATGAGTTATAGAAATGTGCCTCCGCCCACATATTTCAAATTTACCTCCACACTTATTGACCCCGATACTACTTTTTAATAGTAAGTCTATATCAGAAATTAATTTCATTAGAAAAATATCTCCTATGACCTATTGCACATATTTTTTTTGGTCTACAACAATTTCGTATAAATGTTTTAACTAACTTAAGGATATTTAAACGACATACTGGTTAAATAGCAATTTGTATTTAAAATTCATATGTATTATTTAATGCCATTATAAATTATTAAAGAGAGTGGTTTATGTATATTATTAAAGAACCTTAAATTCTTTTTGGTATAAAGAAAAACATTTTCTTTTATATCGGGAAAATTCCAAAAACGGGGTGCTATTGAATGACCACCCCGCTCTTCGGATATGACTCCTCTGGATTTTTATTTGTGAGGTTATTTGAAAGGTGTGGTATACGAAAACAAATTCGCTAATCTAGATGACTAAGTTGCAAATGCAACTCGAAATTCAGTAGATATTTAAATGAACTTGTTGAATTGCCTCGATATTTTTATAAACGGTTTGGTTAGTGTGAGGAAATAAATGGTGGACATTTTGAATAACTGCCGCGATCCACATTAATAAACTAATTGAGACCTAATAAGCAAAGTTTTACTTTTTTCTCACAAACTTAGTAGCAAGTAGGGATGACCCCTACTAAACCCTACATTGCTGAATTAGTATTGAAGATCTTTATCTAAATTCGTGAAAATATACAGAATGTTCCAATTAAAATAAAAAAAGTTGGTCACTTTCGCCATCAATAATTGCAAGTGGTATAAAATTCCTAATATCACCAAAATGTCCGCAGATGTCAAATATATTCGAAGCCAAAAGAGAATAAACAAAAAAATCCCACCATAGCGACGAAAATGGCTTGTTATGATGCTTTCAACTAACGTTGTATATGATAATTATAATCAGGTGACAGATTCATGTTTTACATCTTTTGAAATTATCTTGAGAACCATTAAACTTTCAGCTAAACTTATATCTTTTGTTATATAAAGTTTATCTTAATTCTTCTTTTTTCAATAAATTGTTATTTTGCCTGTCATTATTTTATATTCGTGGTCGAGTATTTTTTTTATTCAAGATAAACTTTACGTATGAATTTTCTAAAACAAAAACATACAGTAACACAAGCTTTACTTACAACGGCCTTCCTTGATTTCCACTACTTCGTACATATGAAGGTGCATTCTGTGTATAATCGGGGATGATATTTTCATGCTCCGCCACGCATCTACCATTCAAACAATACTAAAAAACTTTTTTGTTAATTAAATAGAGTTGATATTTTTTTTAACGTTTTACCTGACCGTCCCCACACGGTGATCCTTCAGCTGCCGGCCTATAAGCTACACAGTAGCCACTTCCAGAATCAAAACAAAAGAGTTGTGCACAGACTCTGTCGTCTTTCTGAAATATGTAGAAAAACAATTGATTTGTCTCGGTGTTATTGTGAGAAACCTCAAAACCGGAAACCTTCACTACCCGCTTGATCTTTAAAAAAATTAAGTATAATGTTTATATTGCTTGTGCGGAGTTTCCATGCCAACGAACATTTATATATTTTTTAAAAAACATCCTGTATATTTGTACGTATTTGGATACAGGGCTTCTCGATTTTATCAAAAATTCCACATAGTATACACTTAACTTATTATTATTTTTGAAGATACGCAAATTTTAAGATTACAGTTTAGTACTGCAATTTTCAACACTTAATTCAACTTTTCTAAAATTCCTTTTTTGATTTTGTTCATAAATCTTCGCAAATAGTGGAAAATTACATGTACCTATACAGGGTATTCGGCTTTAACTTTCCTAACATTGAGATCTCGGTTATCTTACTAGTCATAACATCGGTTAAATTAGAGAAAAAGTTGCATGATACTTTTGTTAAGATCTTGGAGTCAACAGAACTTAATTATCTGATTCAGTTTTTCAGATATCTGGGAAAATTTGGAAAATTCGAATTTTGTTTTTCTCCCATATGTTGCTCATTTGACATCCAATCTTTATTCTGTAAAAGCATTCGTAGAGTAACTTTCTACATTTTACATGATTTTTATGAAATGAAAGTATTACGTTTCATTCACTCAGAATCCATCATCAACTTAAATTTTTCTTATGGCAGCCATATTGAATTTTCATCAGAAATTACAATGATATACCGAAACGATAACACGAATTTTTCAGTTTTTCCAGATATCTGAAAAACCAAGCCAGATAATTAAGTTCTGTTGGTCTTAGAGTCTTAGTAAGAAAATCACGCCACTTTTCTCTAATTTCATTGATGTTGTCACTCACAAGATAAGCGAGATTTCTATGTTAGGAAAGTTAAAGCCGAATCCCTGTATGAAAAACAATTTTGAATTTTGCATATTACTAAAAATAATCATGCCAAATGTACACTAGGTATGTGGTATTCTTGATAAGGTCGAGAAGCCTTCTATCCAAATATGTAAAAATATACTTACTGGTTATTTTTTAAAAATGTAAATATTAGATGTCACGGAAAACCCGAACAAACAATATAAAAATTTCATGAAATTTTTTATGTGATTTGATCTCCCTTACTATAACACACTCATTCGTTATAGTCGTAAATCTATAGATCAATACAAAATTTCGAAATTCTGAGAACAAACACATCCACGCCTTTTTGCAAATCGATCCAATAATAACGGAATTATAGCCATTGACACATATCCCATATTTTCAGTGGTGTGTTAATTTTACGTGGCAGTGCAATTTACGATATTCCGGTATCTACATAAAAATTTCTCAAAATACTCATTTCAAATCCGAGGTTGACCCCTTAAATTAATAATGCAGGGTGTTTCAGGATTAACTGGACAAACTTAAAATCTGGATTTAGGACCTCAAAATAAGAAAAAAGTTTCCTATGAAGTCGCTTCGTTAAAGAGTTACGCGCCTTCAAAAAGTGGAGGCTAAAAATTAGGTTTTTAATTTTTTTCTAAACGACATTTTTCAATCATCCCTTATTGGTAAAATTGATGAAATCCGCAACCCCCATTTTAATTTTTTATTCAAACTTTTTAATGGACCCGAATTTTATCATATGCCTCGAAAAAAACTAGAAACTTTTTTCTCTTATTTTTTTCATAGAATTGACAGTTTTTGAACAAAAAAAATAAAATATCTTGATCTACACGGTTATTTGGGAAATAGAGCATTATTTAATAAAATAGAAAATACTGTAGTAGGCTGCTGTCATATAATCTTTAATCGTTATGGGGTCAAGTTATGCATAATTTTTTTCCCAAAAAATTTTGTGGGTGGACAAACAATAAAATTCTTTGTCCAAATTTGAAAAAATTAAAAACCTAACTCTTAATGAATATCTCCACAGAAAACTTTTTTCTTATTTTGAGGTTCCGAATTTATATTTTAAGTTTGTCCAGTTAATCCGGAAACACACTGTATAATGGCAGTCCATTATTTGACTGAAGCGATCTTGTTTTTAAATGAAATTCAGTACAAATCAAAATAATTACTTACAAAACAAGCGCTAGTTCCTCTATCTCTGCGGCATTGAGCATCTAACGTTAACAATTTTCCTGGTAATACTCTGGGTAGATTTTCATCCTCATGCGGAGCATTGTAGAGACATGTTGCTGTGTCCCCACTGAAAATAAAGTGTTAATTTGAAATTTTTAATTAACCGATTTAGTAGGGGCGCTCATAGGTAAGTGTGGGTGCAATGAATGAAGGAAATTGGCTCTGGGCTTAATACTTAGATGTGTAAGAAATTTGATGGTGTCAAGCCCATAACTATTTCATATGTACATATACTCACCACCCTTAATTAAGGGTGAAAACTTTAAAATGCTATATTTTCATACGAACGTCGCGTCGTTTATATTTTTTAGATGCAATAGGTTCTAATTTGGACAGTGAATAAGATTTCAAACGTTGTAAAGATATCTAAATTAGGTACCTACTTCAATATATAGTGTGTTTCACTTAAGACACTGTAATACCCCTATAACTTTTTTAGTTTTCATCCAATTTAAACCTAATTAGTCTCAAATGATAGAAGTTATTAGGATCTACTTATGTCCAACAAATCATGTACCCTTTTCAAATACAGAACCACCTACGATGCAAAATTGAAGGAAAAAATACAAAAATATGTTTAGGTATTTTTATATGAAAAAATTTATTAAGATAAATTGTTCAGAATCATCCCGAAAGGCAAAATCCAAAATTTTGTTAAAAACAAAAAAATAAAAAATTTCGCCAACTAAAAAAATAAAAAATAATATTTTATTTTCACCGCTTAGAAATTGGTCTACTGGAACGATTCTTAATATCTCTTTCGTAATAAAATTTTTTAATTTTATCACAAACAAAAAAGTTATATTTTCAGCTGTTTTGGCGAAATTTTTTTGTTTTTAACCAAATCATTGATTTGGCCTTTTGGGATAATTCTTTTTTTGAATAAATTTTCCTTATAAAAAAAAATGTTATGTTTTTGCATTTTTTCCATTCAATCTTGCATCATAGGTGGATTTACAACTTGTGAGACCAATTTGGTTTAAATCGGATAAAAAATTAAAAAATGTTTAGGAATGTTACAGTCTTAAATGAGAGACTGCATAACGCCGTTAGTACCCATTAAAACAGGGTATGTCACGATGCTGAGTCGTTAGCAGTATATGGAAAAGTAACCCGCATTGAAATCTGAAAATTTGTTTACAGGGGTTTGTCGAAATGGTGTGTGTAATCAATGAAAATGTTGCCAACTTCCGGTTATACTTGAAGTAGCTGCCAACTTTATTGTTTTAAATGGAACACTCCATATGTTTTTGCATTTTTGGATTCTGCATAAAATTCTAGGGTAACTTCGTGTAACATTTCCTATATTGCAGATGAACCGTGTTTGAGATAATGAATTTATTAAAAAAAAATTCCACTATTATTTAGAACACGCTCGAATGCTGGAGAACACGAACGAAGTATTGAAAATCTATTGGCAGTTTTTCTGAGGGACACTATTTCCAGAAAGAGTTATACAAGTTAGTCACAGTGTTAGGTTCATTTTGTAATTGTAGAAGTCCAATTTTTTTAAATGGAACACCCTATATAGTTTACAAAACTATATAGGATGTTGAGAAATTAAAAACATGAAAAATTTTCAACAACCGTTCAATTTAGGTATAGGAAAGGTTACATGAACTGATATTAGAATTTTCTCAGGAATTCAAAAATGCGAAAATATACAGGGTGTTCCATAAAATGGACTTTTGGACTTTCTACAATTACAAAATGAACCAAATATTGAGACCACCCTGTATAACTTTGTGAAAAACTGCAAATAGATTTTCAACACTTCGGTCGTGTTCTCCAGCATTCGTGTTCTGAATAATAGCCTGCATGTGACAAAATAAATTAAGTATATCTCGAAAACGGCTCATTTTCAATATAGGGAATGTTACACAAAGCCGTATGTAGACTCCAAAAATGCAAAAATATATGGGGTGTAAAATAACAAAGTTGTCAGCTACTTTAGGAATAACCGGAAGTAACCGGAGTTGGCAATATTTTCAGTCGAATAGATCATTTCGACAAAAACCTGTGTACAAATTTTCAGATTTCAATTCGGATTACTTTTCCATATACGGCTTACACCCATAGTAATGACATCATTACACCCCTGTTTACTTTTATAATCACTTACCTAATAGAGCTGAAATCACGTTGGTAATATTGGAAAGTTTTCAAATAAAAAGTTGAAGTGAAACAAGTTTAGTTTTAGGTTGTGTTGAAAAGTGTCAAGAGCTTTACTATCTTGTACAGAGTGGAGCAGATTTTAATCGGGGAAACTTAGAGATTCGATAGAATACGCCAAAATAATATGGATTTGACTCAATAAACTTATAGCTAAATAGGCTTAGTTTTCGAGACCGGATGCATTTCTCCGGAAATAAAGAAGGGACAGGTTGTGTATACACCTCGAACTATAGTTTTCGTCTCTCTATTCAAAATTATATTAATGGAAAAATGCAAAACAGTTATGTAATTTTTTTAAACTACTCTCAACATCTAATTGATAAGTAGAGGATGAATGATTTTGAAATGAGTTTAACTCAGTGGCGTTGCATCCTCTAGCAAATATTTTTGAGAAAACTTTTTTTGTGCATTAATGATAGTAAATGTCGAAGAAGGTTGAAAAAATAGCTTAGGTCTGTGGCGTCCATTTTTTTTGAAAGAAGAGATCTTCGACACCCCTCACAGTCACGCCTCTAGTTAGAATGGAGAAATAAAAATTGATGAGAAGTATGTCTTATGTATGCAACGTTCATATTCCAAATTTCATAACACTATCTCAATTATTTCCGGAGAAATATGGGAAAACTGAAAATAAATTAAAAGTTCAACGCCTTTTATCTTGAAACTACGCATTTTTGGCTATAAGTTTATATGACATATCCATATTGTTTTGGCGATATTCTATCAATTCTTTA
>JANEYF010005210.1:0-48394 GCA_029963845.1 Rhamnusium bicolor | reverse complement strand
AGGACGTGGGGAGTGGCTGTAGTTGATGCTCCGGCGCGACTCCCGTGAGGCGTCGGAGACCACGGAAGGACTGACCGGCATCGGGAAACCGAAAAAAATAATAATAATTACTAGGGGGTACAAGGGACCGGCAACCTCCGCGCTGGTAAACCCTGGACAGGCAAAGGCAACTCTGCCTTTGGAGAAATGTGCAATCGTCCACCTCAAGAGAGACCGATGCGGGGAATTCTCTGAAGATGCGCAGCTCGCAGACGAAAGCATCCTAAGACATCTGGACGCCGGCCGGAGAGACCTATACATTCCTGGGTGTGCAACAAAGGCACATCCGGGATGTAACACAAATAAAGGATTCTCTCCGCGGCATGTACAGACACCGTCTCCGAAAGATTTGGTCTTCCGAACTTTCGGGGAAGAACAAGGTGTCTGCAACTAATATGCTTGCCGTTCCGGTTCTGCTCTACTCCTTTGGAGTAGTAAAGTGGACGGTAGATGAGCTGCGCCAATTAGTCATAGATACCCGCAAGGTGATGAATATTCACAGAAGTATTCATCCTAGATCGTCCGTTCCTCGTGTATACCTCCCACGTCAACGGGGGGTCGAGGACTCTTGAGCTTGGAGTGTACGCATGGCAGAGTAGTACTGAGTATGGCATGTAACATCCTCAAGAGCTCAGATCCTCTCTTGCGGTTTGTGAAACATCACGAAACTGTAGGAGTGGGAGCAGGATTGTTCAAGGCAGCGAAAAGAGCCGCAGATGAACACGGTCTCGCATTTGACATCAAACGAGGAAGCCGGCGAGGTGCTGATGTAGAGTCAGTCACCGAACTTCAGCCAAATCGTCTGAAAGCCCGAATCAGAGCTTCCGAACAGGAAAATCTCTTTCGTCGATAAACCCCAGCATGGTGTTCTATAAGAACATGGAATTACTGGGTTTATCGACCAGGCTGACCTTCGCCTTTCTAATGTCGGCCGGGCTTAAGTCAGAGACCGAGGGATTCATTATAGCCTGCCAGGATGGTGTTATCAACACCTTGGTTTACCGTAGCCGCGTGTGGCGTGTAGAGGCTCCTGATATTATCTGCAGGACCTGCCATCAGGCGCCGGAATCGCTCATGCACCTACTTTCTGCATGCCCCATGTGTGCGATTTCGGCCTACATCCACCGACATAACGCGGCTTTACGAGTGCTATACTACCATCTAAGGCACTCGTACGGGGTAGACCAGACATCACCTTGGCGGAATAGGAGAAACGGACCAAATACCGTGATCTCCGGTACGAGCTCCAAGCGCTGTAGCCAGGCTATTTGGTAAAAATGGTCGTCCTTATAATCAGTGTACTCGGAAGGATAGAGCCTACGCTGCTCCCGGAAGTGAAGACCATACCGGCCTGCCAAAGATCAGCTGAGTGGCTGGCAGGCCAAATGCAGAAGGCGGTCATTCTTGGTTCTCTCCGTCTGCTTAGGGCACACGATTCCGGAACCTACAGTCACTAACCCTGCGGGATGTGGGGAGTGGCTGAGGTTAATGTGCTGGCGCGTCTCCCGTCAGGCGTCGGAGGCCATGCATGGGAGGACTGTCCAGCGTCGGGCAACCGAAAAAAAAATATATATTATTATTATTATTATAAGGAGTTTCAGAAACATCGGTTTTCAGAATTTTACATGACTGCCTGGAATGGTGCAAGTTGGGCTCAGGTGGAGACGTGTGAAAATTCTTGGCGCTTTGTGGAGACGAACCGGATTTAATTAACAACTGACCTATCACTTGAAATAGATCCTGCATCGAGACAAGAGTCGATGCAGGGGCTCCAGCCCTCTCAAGAAGTTTAAGGTCACCCTTTCTGCCAAAAAATAATTGCAACCATTTTTTGGGACTGTCAGGATATTTTGTATATTGATTATATGAAGAGGACAGTAAAGGCAGAGTTAGGTTAGGTTAGGTTTGTTGTGAGTGGGTCTCAGTAAACCCTCCACTGCGGCCATCAGCAGGCCTATTCTGGCTCACGCCTAATTATATTTCACCCAATAATTTCAGTCTCTTAATGAAACTTTATTGGGTGAAAATGTGTCCAGATCCTCTGGCAGATGTTGCAGAGTATCTGGACGGCAGAATACTATTCAACCTTAATGCATTGCCTCAAAGATTCTGTTGAAGTGAGAAGACGCGGAAAACTTACTCGAGGTGTTTTGCTGCTCTACGAAAATCCACCACCGCACAAGTCAAGATGTTCAAAAGCTGCTGTTGCTAATTGTGGCTTCGAAGAAACTGAACACCCGCCTTATAATAATTATAATAATAAGTTTGTTCATCAAGAGTTATACAACTTAATAATTACAGGAAGATTATTAATGCAATAAATGAAAAATAAATAAATCAACAGACCTCACGAAGATCTCATTGAGATCTTGTTTATAGTCCAGATTTAGCACCCAGGACTACCTTTTGTTTCCAAATCTCAGAAAAACACTTAGGGGACACAATTTAGGATCAACGACGAGCTTAAAGCATCTGTTAAGGCTCATTTTGTGGAGAAACTAAATGAATATTTTTACAATGGATTACAAATTTTATTGAAACATGATACGTGTATTAAGCGGCAAGGGAACTATATTGAAAAATAAATAATTTTTATTGTTGCTCAAATCTTTTGTTTTCATGTCCAGTCCGAGAATATAAAAACAATGTGAACTATGTGAAAATAATATCAATTTTATTTTTACCGCTGAATAGTTTTACCTTAGAAAAAATATGTATCAAATAAAAATTTATTTACTTATTTCAAAAAAAGATAGATGTTCTTGAAGCGGAAGTAAAAAATACAAGAAAAATTTAGAATCAACAGAAACATATTACTTAATTTTGAAGAATTTGATTTACGAGTAGCCAAAACCATAAAAATATCAATTATAAAAAGTGGACAGCGGATGAAATAACCACCAATGCGACGTAATTTTATTCAGTTGTCAAATGCTGATTTAACTAAGTAGTATAATATATGAGTAGTTATAAATAATTGGCATCAAATATATATATATATATATATATATATATATATATATATATATATATATATATATATATATATATATATATATATATATATATATATATATATATATATATTGTTTAAAGACAGAAACATGCGCGTGGTGTTTATCTAATTCTAAGGCCCTGAAGCAATTCATTATATGAGGTTGAAAATAAAATTCAATCTACATGACGGTTCTGCCATTCTGTTCTGACAGGCCGTGATTACACATTCAACAACCTGACCTGAGGCTCAAGCATCTGACCTACGATAGCAGTTCATATGACTCATTCATTGTAAATGACATATAATAATTTCTTTCCAACTTTTCATTAATTTCCAAATTTGATTCGGTAACTTGTTTTTCTAAAGCAGCATTTATAATAGTAATAGACGTATAATGGAAATTCTTAAACTTTTATGTTAGTACTTTTGCATTACGTATCTGTAATAGACAATCAGAAATAAATACGTTGTATGTATCCAATTTTTTTATGATTTTCGTTTAGGTTACGTTTGCAGATCTCTCCTCAGTAGCCATACACTCACAAACTTACTGAATATTGTATATAAACAGTAAATTTTAAGAACTCTTACCAAAATTATACAGATCGAGCCAACCCATTAGATACACGACTAGCGGTATGCGCAGTTTACAGTCGCCCGTCTGTTGCAACGCGACAGAAGAGGCTTTTACAGTAGGTTAGGATATTGCCCTGAATTATTTATTTATTTATTTACGTATTATTTTATTTTTTTTAAATTGGTATTATTTGTCTTTATTATTATTTATGAACATATTAATTTACGCTTTTAGAATTACTTTTTGTTTCGAAAAATAAATCAATATTTGATTATGTGCTGTTGTGATATTTTTCATAATTTTAGTGTTTTACTATCTATGGCATCTCGGAAGAATTACTGAAATTGTGAAACATTCAGATAATTTTAAAAAAAATACATTAATACGCAAAGATTTTCTAGATGATCGACAACACTTTTCACCGCAGCTTTAGCGATACTGAAATCTACACAGTGTTGCCAATTATTTCTCATAGAAATTCCCACAGTTTCGATCAATATTTTCCATTTTTTTTCCACATGAACAGCTTAAATTCCCCGTTTTCCCAATTTTCGTAAAATAAAAGCAAATGTATTTAAAAATTTACCGCTTCTGGCAGTATTTTAAAAAATTCTAAGCACTTGCTATCAAAATATTTTTTTCCAGTTGTAAACAATTTTAAGAATGTTTAAAATTATTTGTTTCTCCAATTTACCACGCTTTTGTTGAGTTGTCAATTCTTTTTGCCCATTCATTCTCCATTTATCTTGGATTTTTTTTAGTTTTTTTTTTCCTGGTGATTCAGAATCTCTATCGGTCACTTTAAAGTCTTGTGTATCAGTATTACGCTGCATTTTACTGTATATTTTATTTGTGTAAAACACTTGTCTTAAATTTGATTTAGCAGTGACAGCAAATATTACAGAAAATCGACTCGGATTCTTCGACCAAGAGGTTTTCCGATCCTAACCTAAATGCCCAGTAATTTTCCATCCTGCGTTAAAAACTTAGAAAAATAAGGATAAATATAGTAATCATTAGGACCGTAATGAAAATCCAAAAAAATAAGTTCGTCAAAGGCAACAAGGTCCTTACAAATTATATATTATTTCCGACTGGGGTGAGAGTTTATTGAGTGAAAACAGCTACCACCAATAGGTAAAAGAAAATAATTTTGACTGTACAGAAATTCTTATTTTTTAAATATTCTCCTCCTTTTCCCATTCCATTACAAAAATACCACGATGTGGGAAAATTCACAAAGGTTGACAACACTGGATCTACAACATACTCCTGGCTATAAAAATACCAATTAGCTGGCTTTTCGTCAGTTCATCAATGACCGGTTTGTAATAAATAGCAACATAAATAATGCCGATGACCTGAAAAGTAACGTTGCCCGAATTTTGATGATTGATCCGTACAAAGAATTACTCGACAACGCGGTCAGACAAATGGTACGTGACAAAAACGGGTTGAGAGGGCTTTGGCAATGAAATAGAGATGTGGCCACCAAGATGGAAATAAACAGGCTGCAAACGTTGACATGTAACTGCATATAAACACCGAAAATAATCGGAAATGGGGTGACAAATCGCAATCGCTAAATCCGCGGGACAGTTTGTTGTAGAACAGAACGAGGCGTCTTAAAAGAGGTCATTCCAGCCCGGTTGGAAAACAATGCAAACTGCCGCCAGATGATGTACATATACATACGATACGGACAAAAAGCCAGCAATTTAGCAAATTAGTTTGAAAATGTACACAACTAAAATTATCCTAACAATCTCGATTACGACCCCATCGGAAATACAATTTCATAAATATACGGTAAAATTCCTATGACGCGACTGCAAATTTTAATAACCATGACCGCACCCACGGAGCTGAAAAAGCTTATCAGGATGTTCGCTAACAAGAAAGTGCCGGGATTGGACGGTATCGATCATAAGCTACTTAAAAATCTACCGTGAAAGGGTATTGTCCAACTTACGTACATCACCAGTGGCATTCTGCGTCTGCAACCTGACCTAACTAGTGGAAAAGTGCAGTGGTGTGTCCTATGTTGAAACTGAACAAAAATCTGATAACGGCTTCTAGTTACCGTCCGATATCTTTACTACGGCTATATCTAAGCTGGTTGAAAGGGTCATCCTAAAGCTGCTAAACACCGCCCAGCACGATCTTGAAATCAATCACAACTTTCAGTTCGGTTTCAAGAAGGGACGCAGCACGACTCAGCAGATCGTTGTAATCGTCAACAATATCAAGCGACAGTATAATCTCGACAAGGGCTCCGCCATGATGTTCTTAGATATTGAGAAGCATTCGAAACTGTTTGGTTGCCCGGCATCATTTATAAACTGCACCGGTACGACTTTCCATGCCATTTAATGCAACTTCTGCACTCTTACTTGCACGGCCGAACGTTTTGAGTGAGAGTGAATAAAATCCTATCAATACAGAGAGATATTGAAGCAGGCTTTCCGTAGGGGGTCAGTTCTTGCCCCAAAATTGTACAACATATACGTGTTCGACTTTCCGCAGTTCCCGAATACCAAGCTTGCGATGTACGCCGACAATACCACCATGTACTGCCACAGTCACCATGCTGAGACCACTGATAAAGGAGCATATGGTAAGGGAGTTTGAATTCTACGCCATGTGGAAGGTGAAAGTGAACGTCGCCAAATCGAAGGCTATTGTTTTCACTAGAAAAAGAATCAATAATAAAATAATTACCTATTTCAATGGGAAGCAGACAAATTAAGACGAAACAAGACGTAAAATATTTAGCTTGTAACTTTGGGTAAAGGATTTTTTTGGAAAACATGTTAACTAGACGATACGTAATGTCTATTCCCTGTCTAGAAGTCTGTATCCTCTTATGACGAAGATTAGCAGACTAAACACATAATAAAATATTAATTTACACTATGATAGTGAGATCGGCCTTAGTATATGCCGCGCCTGCCTGGTGTTCCGCGAGCGTGACAATGTTACACAAATTGCAAGTACTGGTAAACAAATTCCTTAGCCTCATAAGTAACTCAACGAGATATATAAGGAAATTATTTAAAAAGTAACAAGAAACCTTTAAAAACAAAATAAAAACAAAACATACACTCTCAAAATAGTAACAGAAACAACTATTTTTCTCAATAAATAAACTAAAATTAAATTCTAATAGTAAAGTTATTACTTACTATAATAAAAACAGAAAGATGTATTTTTGTCAAAATGAAAAAAAAATATATTAATAACTAATAACATCTTGAAATAGAATATTTCTCGAGCACTGAACTACGAAAGCACAAAAACGGAAATACATAATACTTCACATAACTTCATTTTACTTCACCTCATCGCTTCTTCATCTGGATCCTCGCCCTTCTCACCCTCTTCGTCATTTTCAGATGAACTACAATCCTCGTTCAAATTTATAACAAATTTATTTCCACCATTTATATGACATTCAGCAATTATTAAATAATCATCCTCAATTGTAATTACTCTCCTAACTATTTTTTTCTCAATCTTCCTTGTTAATTTTCGGCACCTCGTTTTGAATTAACTCTACGACTTTTTTTATCGAATTTCAGACAAGTAGTTCCTTTTCTGACATTTTTCTTCAATATACACCAAATTAATTCAATTGGGTTGAAAATACAGAAATATGACGGTAATCTCAACACTTTGTGGCTATATCTCTCCACTACAGTGTTTATAATATACTTCTCATATTTTTTCGTTTGTAGGACATCGAAGAGTTGTGCTTTATTATAATTTTTCTCATAATAGAGATCATGTGCCATTAAAAAAATTTGTAATTGCAAGCAGAACTCTTGTTAGGAATTTTATACGATTGTCTCGAATGGAACTTCGCATTGTCAAGAACAATTATGCTATTCGGTTTTAATTTTAGAATTAGGACATTTTCAAACCATTCCTATAATATTTCTCCCTCTATGTTCTTGTGGTAATCCACGTTACAGTCCTCCATATCTCTTCCACACAGTTTCAATGCATTACCAACCTATTCATCAACTGATCCACAGTGTAATATAATCAACAGAGTCCGTATATTAAGGGACAGTGAGATTGGTTGAGACTTCCTAGATCCATAAGTCCGTCCTTCTTTTACAGTGTCATGAGTATCATACCAAGTTTCATCTAGATAATAAATTGGTCTATTTTCCCTTCTGCGTTCTTTTATCTATTCTAGATATGAATCTCGCCAATCCACTATTCATCTGCTTTCCATAATCACCATGCGTTTGTTAATAATTTGATATTTCAATCCAATTTTTCTCAGCCAAGTTCCTAAAGTTCTTTTGATATATTTTAGATGATAATCCATTTCTTTTAGTTTTCTGTCTACTACGTCAATACTTGGGATTTCATTTTTCTGATACGTGTTGTAAACTAAAGTTCTTAAAGGTTTTGCTAACCAGTTTGTGGGACGGGGAACGTTAGTCAGAGATGCTGTTTCACCTAGTACTTCTAAATCATACAATTTAGGGTCATTAGCTCATCGCCTCAAAAGATTATTGTAAACATTAAAGCAAATTTGTTTCGCTTGCTCATTCAAATGTAGCCGATTTTTCTCACTGAAAACACTGATGAACTTTGATTTACTTTATTACTGTAATCACTATCACTTTCATTTTCACAAACAGGTCTAAACATGTTTACATTAAGTACGATAACTTTCTTAAATTATTTTCAAAAACACACCAGCAAATATATATAAAATAATTATTACTTATAATATAACACTTACCATATATTACACAACTCACTGCAATACGATAACCTTCTTAAATTATGTTCAAAAACACACCAGGAAATTAACAGATATAAAATAATTATTACTTATAATATTACACTTTCTCCTACAACGCACTGCTAAACAAATCGGTAACAAAACTAAGTGCGAACCTGAAGTATTACAGAATGTAAGTAAAACTTCGTCTCGGTCGCGTGCCAACGAAAAAAAAAACAATAATCTTTCTCGTTTTAATCTAAGCAGTGTAAAAGACAGAAGATGTCAGGTGTTAGACATTTCCCGCCCTTTGTCGCGTCTTACACCGCACATCCCGTCACTAAAGCGATTTCTTCTACTACGCCATACCAAATGCCTCAAATTTTTAGACAACCTCTTTAGACCACGCCCCTCCCACAAAAAAGGAAGGCCACAACCATGGGACAACAAAATTCAAAATTTCTCACCTTTTCCTTCTTTCTTTTTTTGTTCGCTATTTTGTTTTTCAAATTCCCCACAAGATATTTCCAAATTATAAGAAAACCAATAGAAAATTGAAGCACATTATTATTAGACTCGTACATATACAAAAATGTCAAATATACTCCAAAAGTAGGCGGAGCTGGACATTCCCGCTTCCAGCTAACTATTATTTAAAGGCGAGCTTTTTACTGCAAGAGATTGGTTCGTTGAAGCATCCTCGAAATTCTAAATTTATATACACAACAATTTACAATATATTTTTTAAATATTTTGCATTGTTTAAATGTTTTTTTACATCAACAGCGTATGCTTTTGCATGCGTTATTGATTTCTCTGTTAAAATTATATTATAAAATTTAAAATGTTCATGTTTTGAGGTGTTATATTTTAGTTAATGTTAGGCCCGACTTAACCATTGCCCCGTTGCCTCCATACACGGGGATGCTAGCTCGTCTATGGACCGGGTGTCCAGCGAGGGCAGTATACATTGTTTTTGCTTTTAATTATTAATAAATTGTTTTGAATTGAATTGAATTGACTATTTAAACCAACGAGGTTACCATAAAAATGACCCATGACTGATGTCACCACCAATGCAACAACGTTAAAATTACCAGATATTTGGATTTCGGATATTTCAAGCGAGTGGTAGTACGTTCACAAATTCAAGTTGGGAGATTAATATTGTTGTACTGGTTTTTAGGATGTAATACTTTTCAGTACTCTGCTTACAGAATATTGTGTTTTAGAAGTTCTGCTGTGATAAAGTTCGTTAAACAAAGTACAAACTTCTTCTTGTGTCCTTTTTCTATCGCCATATCATACCACAATTAAAATATTGATTCCTTTCCTTTCGTTCAATAGGGGTATTTTGTATAATTTAATTTAATCTATGTTGTTTCACCAAAAACGTAACAGTATTTATTGTCAAAAAGTTTAACGTGAAAATGCAAAACTTTCATATTCATTTTAGTGCATGGAGTTTCGATTTAGACTATTTTTTTTCTACGGATAAAAATGCCTGTAAAATTGATATTTTATTAGTATTTTGTTGAAGTAAATAAGTATTATTGCTCTTGTAGTTTTTTAGTAAATTATTGAGTGTAAATAAATTTATTGATTTTATTGCTTTACTGCTTTGTAAAATTTACCCAAAATCAATTATTTAAGAAAAATCTGTTACCTCTTCATTAAAAGATACTACTTGACAAATATTACAAGGCACAGATATGCGCGAGGCATCAAAATTTCTTGCACCACAATTCACAAAACACTGAACTACAGAATACAACAATTTTCTGAGAGTTACTTTTTTGCAATAGTGTACCGATGTAAACACTAATACAAACGTTATGCGAATGATGGTCCCCACTCTAAACAACCCTGGACCTTTGAGCATTTTAGTCTCACTGCCGCGATATTTTTGTCAAGTAGTAGTTCTTTAATTACGTAAGTTAAAGTACGTTCGGAGATGAGGTATGGTCATCCGCTTAATTTCCGATATTCGATCATTAAAGTTAAGTAAAGCTGATCGAGTCCGGCAGTTGTATGGATGACCGACAACTCGTCTAACAGTCGGTAGGCTGTCAACGGACTAACCCGCTAGCCTAATGCAGACGGAAAGGCGATCCCAGGTGGAAGAGACCTACCCAGAAGGCTTGACATTCTGCCAGCTGTGAAGGTGGGCAGGCCCGGCGGTGGGTTAGTTGAAAGCCGAGGACCGTGGTCCAGTGTCCGTGCTAAAATGTAGGACCCTAGCTAAAAAGGGCCCAATTGTGACCTACTTGCCTAATAAAATAAATAGCTACTACTAAAGTACGTTCAGTGTATTTTATTATTTATTTTGAGGTATCGCCATATCTGGTCGAAAAATTAGTTTTATAATTTTTTTCAAAGAAACGTTTTTTTTCTACAAGTGATACGTCATTAAAAAGCTAAAAGCGAGCTCTTTTTAATGAACGAAAAATCTACTATGGCGTCCATAAGAAAAACAAACCAACGCAAAACGTTGAAATTAATATCTGACTATATAGTTAAATTCTACGAAAAAAGTTGCTTTGAGAATATTCTTACAGATTTAAAAAATATTTAAAAAAGTTATAGCTGATTTTAGAAAATACAATAACAACTTTTTCGACGATATCTAGAATCGCCCTATAAACGTTATTTCTTGTAATACAATAGTGTGTTTTCCTTATGATTATTATATTGTTGTTTCTATTGGAAGTGGACGCATTAAATATTTAACTGATTTGGATAGCGAAAGTTTATAATATTGTTAAAAATAAGGGGTTGGGAATATCACTCACTCATTCTAAATTAAATGCGTAGTCAAATGTCAGAAAGCATATTAATGCACAATTAACTACTCATTAATGAGATTGAATAAATACTATATTGATAATAATAAATAAAAATAACAATTAATAATTAATAAGTAATAACTAAGTAAATAGTCAACTGTTTTGGCCAGGCCAGCGCGATCTAGATTGTGGCGCCGGGACAGACAAATCGCTAGATTCCTCATTTCGCTAACGCTGCTATATCAGATTCTGCTTATTTGCCAACACGGCAGACTGACGGATGTTTCGTTCTCGGAACATACATCTTTAGGGACATCTCCTTCCATAACATGTCAAAAAGAAAAAAAATAAGTATGGTGCACAATGTACTACTGCTAAAAGCAGCCAGGCAGTGAATTTAGTGGGGAAGCGGTGGAAAGCAAACGGACCACCCGCCGGAACCTCAGCCCCAACCAAGGAAAGAGCCGCGAACCCAGCCCGGAGAAAAAAGAAAAGAATAAAAAAAAATCAAATTAGAATTTGTTTTAGGGGGAACTCGGAACCCCCGAGGGCAAGAGAGAGATAAAACCGGCCCTTGTAAAACACAAATATAATACAATATGGGAGTAGGCTGAACTCATACTACAAGACAGATCTAAAGTCCAGCCTTGCAACAAAAATTTTCAGAAACATAACAGTCAAATTGTCACACACAAAAATAGCAACTTTCATAAATAATTAAAAAATAACAATCTCACACTACTTTGAGATTCATCCTCAGATTGAAGAAGTTCCAATAGATCAGTCATGTCAGTTGCTAGTGACCGATCAGCAGACCATAACCTCAGTTGTTCTTTGGCTGCCTTGATATAATGTTTTTCTTTCTTGCCAATGCCAACTCTTCTTAACTCGTATCTGCCTTCGCCGGTAATATTTATAATCTCATAAGGACCTAAATATTCAAATTCTGTCTTACTTGCATGTAATTTACTTGCTCGGTGAAGTAACACGAAATCTCCTTTTGAGTATTGCCGATTGTTCTGCCTTTTCTTGTTTAATGCCTCTTTTACTTCATCACTAGTCTGAAGTTGTTCAGTTAGTCGTTTTCTGTCTAATTTTAAATGACGAACTGGTGAAATATCTTGAGTAAGGTCATTGATAGCTGCTTATATCAGTAGAGTTGTAGTCTTTATGCCAATTAATGCTTGTAATGATGTCATATTTATGGTCTTTTGTACAGTAGTGTTCAAAACTAACTGAATTTTCCATAAAATGCTCGGTCATTCCCTTTTTTATTTTGGTTTCAATTCGGATCAAGTTCGTAATATTGCGCATATACCGCTCAACTTGTCCATTGACTATGAATATCAGGGGTTATAAAATGGTACTAAAAATTTACAAATGGTCAGATTTCGAAATTTTGTCCCACAGTCCATTACAATTAGTTTCGGAGTACCGAAGCATGAAATAAATGTCTGTAATGCCCGCTGCGCTTCATCAGGTTTTACATTTTTCAAAAGTATCAAATTACAATATTTAGTAAAAGCATCAAGCACAACAAGAATGTGTTTAAATTCGTCGCTAGATGCAGGTAATGGCCCTAAACAATCCCTATGAATGGTATGGAGAGGCGCTACAGGTTTTTGAATTAATAAAATGGGACCTTGCAAAGGGCCAATACGGGTCTTTTTAACGGCACAAACCAAACAGTGTTTTATGTAATTTTTCACAAAATTTCTGAGACGCGGAAACCAGAAATGCATCAGAATCGAATTAATCGTCTTATCTGTACCAATATGGCATTGCTCGTCATGAAAAAGACGTAATAACCCTAATCGACTTTGTTGAGGGACAAAATAACGTATGACTTTTGTTTTATTTGGCAAAATTGTACGTATTAATTCGGGTCTAATTTTCCTTCATATAAGTCACTTAGCATTTGCTTGACTTCTGCGTTTCCTTTTTGCTCGATATGTAACCAAGAATCGTGCTTTGAGACTCGTAAAACAGATACAGGGTTACGGCTTAAATAATCAACATGATTTAAATTGGCGCCTTTGCGGTAGACAATGTCATAATTAAAATCCTGGAGATAAGTCCACCAACGAGCAATTCGTGGAACAATATCTCTTTTATTAACAGTTGCTTTCATAGTTACAATCTGTGACAATAGTAAACTTAATCCCGACCAGACATACCCGAAAATGCTTTAAAGAATTAACAATGGATAAGGTCCAAGTTCGTATGAATGAAAATTGGCCTCGGTTGGTGAAGTACGTTTACTAAAATATTCCACCACTCTGTTTTGTCCATCATATTTCTGAAAAAGTATACTGCCGTAATCGAGTGAACTCGCATCGGTGTGTAGTTCAGTAGGCAAATCAGGGTTAAATACTACTAATAGAGGCCTAGAAATTCAACAATTCATGACATAATTTTTAGCTTTTTCATGTTCATCCGTCCAAATAAAGGGAACCTCTTTTTTTGTGAGCTGAGTAATACAAGCGGTTCGTGTAGCAAAATCAGCAACAAATTTCCGAAAATATCGGGCCAAACCCATAATTTGTCGAACCTGCCGTACATTTCCTATAGAAGGGACACGAGTTACTGCTTCGATTTTACGTTCACCGAGCCTAATACCATCTGCCGATATTTCACTCCCAAGATAGGTAATTTTTGATTGAAAAAATGAGCCTTTTTTAATATTTAAAGAAAATTCGGCTTTTTTTGAAACCTCCAAAACTTGATCTAGATGTAATAGGCCTTATTCAATTATTTCTGGTAAAAACCTAAAGCCATATTAAGTGATGTGAAATATTTACCGCATCCAAGTCGATTAAGTTGATCATCTATACGAGATAAAGAAAATTTGTCCTTCACCGGATGTGCATTTAATTCGCGAAAATCAACGCATAAACGATTAGAACCCTCTTCCTTTTTTACAAGTAACCCTGGACTCGCGTAGGTCGAGGTACTTTCTTGTATAATATTATTTGAAAGCAAATCATCACCAATTTTACGAACTTCTTCACGTTCACCAGCAGAGAGCTGATAAGGACGTCGGGTAACTATGAAATTATCAATTAGATTAATTTGCATTCATGTAGTATTTACCATGGATACGGCAGTGCCCGAGGTAATGTCTGAATACTTTGCATGTAAACAATTAACATGAAAATAATATTCATCCAGTACATTTAGTTTATTTACGTTATCCTTAGTAACTCGTAAAACTTTAAGAAGATGCTTATTAATAATAACATATATACCTTCACAATCATAGACGACGGCAAGTCGTGTATCTGTAAATCAATTACTACCGATGATTACATTATAGTCAAGGTTAAGGGCCGGAATAACCACGAAAGTTAACTTAGTAAGCTAGCCTGTAATTTCGACATCGGCCTGAAATTTATGTTTCGATAAGATTATTCCAGGGGTAATACATTTGATTGTAAGTTCGTGTTCAACTAACTTTGAGGAAAATCTTTCCACAAATTTATCAGACATAAGAGAGATATCAGCCCCGGTGTCAATTAATCCCATGTAATTTTGATTATCAATTTTTATTACTGTTGGAATTGTTGTTTTATTGCTGAAAATAAAATTTACTTTGCGTCTCTGTTATATTGAATTCTTATTAAAGCATTTTTCCTCAGCGTGACCTGGTTTTAAACAATACTCACATTTGTCGGTATTAGATTTGTTTATAAAAGTCGAATTATTATTATTGGATTTTAGATTTATGACTCGGTTGGGTCCTAAATGTTTTTTAAACTGAGTTACTGCAGACTCGCAGATCTCTGCACGTGCCCTAGACGTCCGCATTTAAAACAAGGCAAAGTAGACCTTGACACTCGTTCTATTCGTTCTATTCGTTCTATTCGTTCTATTCGTTCTACTCGTTCCATTCGAGGATCGTTCTATTCGAGGTTTCTTAGACTCATATTTATTTTGAGTAGAATGAACACATGTCGATTTTGAAATGGTACTTAAATAAGCAGTAAGGTCTGAAATGGTGCCAAAATCTCGCATTATAACAGATTCTTGTATCGGAGGTACCCCAATTAGCACCTATATCTTTAAGTAAAGCTATTTTTTGTGAACATAAGCTGTATACGCATTACAGGAGGAACTATTACAAATAGAAGTCTCATAAAGCAAACTGCTAAGAATATTTTTCTTTGGAAATGATTCTAAAAATTCACATTTTAAAAGTAACCCAGTCTGCTGGGGACCAATTTTCATACAAAATTTTTGTATCATATGTTAGAAAGCGTCCAACTCTTACCACTGTTTGCAGATCAGACCACTCAATTTCAGTTTTAATTGCATCATCCTATTCGGTCCATTGCCCAGCATCATCCACATCAGGTCGAAACAATGGTATATCAACCTGGTCAGGAGCTGTTCTGTTTGTTTTTATAGTTCTCAATACTTCTACAAGTACATTATTATTTTTCAAATTAATTAGTGGAAAACATAAAAACTATCCCAACCGCTGCTGTTAAAAATAAGAGGTTGGAGATATCACTCACTCATTCTAAATTAAATGCGTAGTCAAATGTCACAAAGTATATTAATTTACAATTAATTGCCCATTAATAAGATTGAATAAATAAAATATTGATTTTTAATTAAAATAACAATTAATAATTAATAAGTAATAACTAAGTAAATAGTCGACTGTCTTGGCCAGGCCAGCGCGATCGAGATTGTAGCGCCGGGATAGGCAAGTCGCTATTCTTCATTTCGCTGACGCTGCTAGATCAGATTCTGCTTATTTGCCAATAATATAATTATTATAGCTGTTTTGGAAAAATTAATATAAAATATAAACAAATGAAAGACCCAGATAAAATCGGTTTTATATACACAAGTAAATGGAACATGTATAGCCATTTTATATGTTTGTGCGTAGGAATGTTTATGATCTGATAAGGCAGAAATTCGTAGAATAAAATGGTTCATAGTATTCAATGTGTGGATCGTAATTATTGTTATAATTTCAGACTGTAATTTTAAAACTTAGCTAGAAAATTCTAAAATAAATATTGGTAATTCATGCAACTGTTATTTTGTATAAAGAAAACAAACATTGTGTTATATTTGAGTATTAGAAGTAAAAAAGTAACAAATTTTATTTCATGATCATGGTTAATTTAAATATTTTTAGTAATTTTATCCATAACGTTATTTGTATCAATTATATCGCTGTACTTATTAAGCCTAGAATGATAGAAACAAACATACGAGTATAATTTGAATGGTATTCTAATAAAATAACATAAAAATAAATCATTGCCAAATCACACTGAATTTGTAATTGATTTTATATCTTGAATTTACGTCTTTGAAGGTAAGCGCCAATTTTTATATGAATATGTCATATGAATAACGACTACACTGCAAGTATTTGTGTTTGGTTATTTTTATATGACGCATTTTAAGAACTTGTTTGTATGCACTGTTTGGTTCAAGTTTAAATAATATTAGGTAGATCCACATAGATTATTAGTATACGGGGTATGTCAAAAATTGTTGATTTGAAAATAATGGTATATTTAACTGTAATAAGGTGTTGTTCCCTTCGCATGTTGATCATCTAATGTGTTTTGACAAATCTTAGTATGATGAAAGTTTTAAAAATTGTAACCGCAGGTGCATTTATAAAGTTTATATTCACTCTTAAAGGAAATATAGCAAAAATATACAGTGATGCACTTTATTAATAAATCCCTAAAACATGTGAAAAAGAAGTTCGTGACTCGTATTAGTGATCTTCTAAAGGTATTGCGATATTTAGAAACTTTTTGAGAGACAGGCATGACTCGCTACTTAAATGCTGTTGGGTTTGTTGAAGAAAAATGCTCGAGTATTGAAGATGTAATCTGACGATGCTTGATTGATTGTTCACAATTTTTTATGATGATTGATAATACTCAATGGTTAAATGTCAAATCATTGATGATGATCAATTGGTAACAGGTTGATGTTAATGAACTGGTATTATGTTCATGAAAATGATCAGTTTGTAATATGCTGATATTGATAAGCAGTTGGTAATATGGTTATGATTATGATGGGTACCATTGGTAATATAATTATGATTATAATTAAAATGATATTAAAAGAGCCACTTTTGGTGAAAAGGTAATTTAGGTAAAGTTGCGTTGTAGACATGAATATGTTGAGGAAGCGCATACTGTAAACTGAAAATGAAAAGATATGTTGTAGATATGTTGTCTAAATTGAGACCCATATTGAGGAAGCACAGAAGTTATGTACACTTTTGTATGTTGTAGATGTGTTGTAGACATTGACTATGTTGTGGAAGCACATTGAGGATGCACACATATGATTTTATTGTGGTGTACATATAATATAAACATGTGTATTGTAGATGTGTTGTAGGCATTTACTATGTTGTGGAATCACATGGAGGACGCACAGACACATATGATTTTATTGTGACGTACATATAATGTAAACTTATGTGTGTTGTAGATGTGTTGTAGACATTCCCTATGCTGTGAAAGCGCATTGCGGACGCACACATATATTTAGTTTTGATGAATGTATGTTGTAAACCGATGTGTGTTGTATAAGTGTTGTAGACATTCACTATGTTGTAGAAATGTTAAAATAAAACATACTGTTGCTTAGGTTGTGCTTACTGGTTTTCAGGATAGTGACTCGAATGAGGACATCTGGGAAAACCAGGATGGCCGACTGTAAGAGTGCTTAGCCATCGGGTTTACCAGACGGAGGTCACGGTCCCAAAATTATGAAACATTGGGCCGCCACATGTTGCTGGATGTTGACATTTTAAGCACGAATCATTATATATGTTAGATTATCATGACAAGGCGAGTCTTGGTTGATATATATTTGCATATAAACATGCTTTTAAGTGCTCTTGTTATTTTGTTGAATTTAATATAAAATCGAATGTATCCTGGATTATTATTTTGAGAATCTATCCTAACACATATTTCTCATTTTTTGAAAAGAGCATACAATTCTGGGTCGAAAACATACCCTATACAAAAACCCAGGCTTTTCGGAGATATTTGAAGTTTTATAAAAAATTTGACTCGTGTAACGGTTTGCAAGAACCTTTATAAGTTTCTTCGTATTGGAGATTTTCATTTTGGCATGTAAAAATAACATGATGAGCTGCGCTCTACAGTTAACATAAAGTCAAGAATAGTATATCAAATGTTTCATATGATATACTTTCAATATAAGAAAAAGTATATTAATTAATAAAAATAACAATCCCATACTTGTGAACATAAGCTGACTCTATTATATACTAAACTCTCGCTAAATAAAAACTAAGAACTATACCAGTCAATGATCTATCCATCTTAAAAATGTTTGTTTTTAATTCAATAACATAATATCTGAGATCACAGGAGAGAAGCCGGCAGACTTCGTCAATTTCAAACCGCGAAAACTTTTTTAGTTCAAATGGAACACCCTGCATTTTTTTACATCAAGTTATATAAAACTAAATTCCATTTTTTCTAGTATTGGCATTGTAGGGGTTGAAGTTATAACTTTTTGAAATATTTGCGATTTTCTTAAATTTTCAAGAATTTTTCGTAAAAATTGCTATTTATTTGGCCATGAATAGACACACTCAGCAATACCAGTCCAATCTCTTATGTCATAAAAACGCCTGCACGTTTAAATTATACACACGAAGACTTTTTAAATGTGTTTATTATTTATGGAGAATGCGAAATTGTAATATGTCAAAGAATTAACTCGTAGTTTTCATTGTATTCGTAGAAAAAATATCTGTTAATAGATAATGTATCTATATTAAAGTCGACCTATTGAAATTTCATGAACAAGTTTTTATAACATTCAAAATATAATATAAAAAATAACTACAAAACTATAATACTAACTTAATGTTAGTTTATTGGTTTACAGACATTTCTTTTTAAATTATCGTAAGTACTAAAATCATTTAAATAAAAATTATTACAGAAAGATGTACCTATATTATAATACAATATATTAATCATTCTCTAAAGGATCATTTAATGTAAGTCATGAAGGGAATTCTCCGATAAGTCAGGAAATTTACGAATTGCTTATGCTAGCTGTGTTAAATCTACAGCTTTCCGGCTTTCCATTTACACCATTCTTAACAAGGTTTCGCCATTAAATTTATCTACCACTGTTAATCGCGTTCTTCAACATTAACAGTTGTCCTACTCTGCATGATAGAACAGCACAATTGAGAGAACATTATTTACTACCTTAGATCTTATAGTCTATATGCGTAGAATTATTCAGATAGAAAGTTTGATAACGCCTCAAGTGGACTTACTATGAAGACAATTTTAAGGTTTATAAACTTTACAAGTTGCTCCTGTACATAACGTTATCATCTAAAGTCGGCTGAGTTATCTCTTCTCGTATAAATCACATTAACTATCTTGGTTCCTGCTTGCGATGCCACGGGAAAAATATGGCGGTATCCAAACTACCCACTTCTTGAAAACGAAAAATAATGGCAGTTTGCTTGAGGCCAGCACCGCGGCTGTCTGTGAGCCAACTTGGGGTTCGTTCGTCAGATATATTACCCGACTACATGGGTCGCCTGCTAGCTCTTTCCTGCTTTCTCGCTGCTGTCTTAAATTTATGAGTCTGTCATATTTCGCAACTTGCAAGCCGGTAATTCTTGGGTAGGAATTTATTATACTGCCGTCTCTCTTGGCCCATTAATCCTTGCTGTTACTCGGTTGACACGGCCACCGCTTCGCTGTGGCCGTATGTCGCCACAACTGGTCTTAGTCTACTTACTCCATTTTTAGCAATATTAAAGTACATTTTTTAAATTTATGAGACAACATTCTAACCCCATTTTTGTCATACTGATCCAAAAATAAAAGGTTTTGTCTAAATACAATAAAATATTAATTTGTGCAAGTCCATTGAAGAATATGGTCGACTCAAAACAGGGACGATAGCAAATATCTCTCGTATCTGCGTCAGATATCACAGTCTAGTGATTGACTTTATATAAATTAAATTAAAATGTAAGTTTAAACTGTGTTTATAATTTTCTTAAAAATGTAAAATTTTCCTACATTTATCATTACGCACAACCATATCTACATATATCTGCGACATATTTTAATTGCATATGAAAAATAAGAAAGTTATGTTATGTAAATAAATAAATGAATGGGTGGCTGAATAAAGGTGTTAACAAACATTATCTCAAAAATTGGACTATCCTATTCGATAAATGTGTTGTGATGTTACAATTTATCACCAATGTTTCGTTACGTGTGTATGAGTAGATGCTTAAATACCGAATAGATAAAGAAGCTAAGAAACAAGATAACTCCGTATCTCTAGTGAGAAAAGGTCTCAAAACATTTTTCTGACAAATTCTCAATTTGCCAATTAACATTTATCTATCCACCCCTGCAAATATTAACAAGGTTATGTGCTCTCAAGTATTTTCAGAATTCATGTGTATTTAATGCTATAAATTAAATAAGGTTATTTGGGTATAAAGCATTATTAGTGAAACTATTCCTTTTAGTATCAAGTAAAAAAAAAACAATTTTTTAAAATACGTATACTGAAATCTGCATGAAATCTAGATTTATATTTGTAAAATAAAGTAGATAGAATACATACGGAACCAAATATAAATACATGCTTTTTACAGCCGACTAATATTCATGAAATAAAAAATATTATATCAGAATTAAAAAATAAAAAGTCTGTGGAAATTGACTGCTTAAAAGTAGAGACCCTAAAAGATATAGCAAATGAAATAGCGCCATTAAATATGTAATTAATAAAATATTCGAACAAGGAAATGTCCTTCTGCCTTTAAGACTCCGACTAGAAGGCCAGTTTTTAAAAATGGGGATATCAGCGAAATTACGAACTATAGACCAATTTCACTTATTAGTAACTTTACGAAAATCCTGGAGAAAATCATTAAAATAAGACTATCAAATTATTAATCAAAATATAATCTCATTTACCCCCATCTCTGCTTTTTGGCCTTACAAAGTGTTTTAGCCACAAATCTCATTTAGCATTTAGCAAAAGTTTTCGACACCGTAAGTCATCGCCATCTACTTGAGACGCTAGAGGACATTGGAATCAGAGGAACATTACTGAACTTATTTAAAAGCAATTTAAATGACCGCCAACAATGTGTAAAATTAAATAACGTTACTAGTGATTTTATATCTGTTGATTATGGTGTTCCTGAAGGTACGATACGAGGTCCCGTTTTATTCACGATATACATTAATGGCTGTTTCGCACTTCAGAATAGTGGAGATATAATTAACTATGCTGACAACACTGCCATTTTTTGCATAGAGGAAACCTGGGAAGAATTGGAACAAAAAGCGGAAGAAGATTTAGACAATATTAAAGACTGGTTCGACTTTAAACTCCTCACCTTAAACTTGAAAAAGACATTTTATATACCATTCATAAATAATTATGTCAACTGCGTCATCATTTAACCATATCACTATTCACAACAAAGGCAAAGAATAATAAGAGTATCCAGATTACAGATAAAATAAAATATTTAGGTGTAGTTATAGACAAACATTTACGTTGGGATGCTCATATTAAATATGTTTCGGAAAAACTCTGATTTGTGCAGTATAAATACAAATTTCTAAGAAATATGTTAGATGACAGGGAATTGAGAATTATATACTATTTCTTAGTTCAAAGTCATCTACAATAGGGAATAATAGAGTGGAGCGGCTAAAAGTTACATGAGTGGTTTAAACATTATACAGAAAACATTTCTAAACATTCTATTTCCTAAAGAAATAACATACCCCACTGAATAATTATTTACAGAATCGAAATTATTAGACCTGAGGTAACTATATTTTGTAGCGGCCAATACCATTCAGTGTAAAAACAAAAACACGCTTATTACACCTGCACATTCACAACAGACCCGGAAGAGAAACGATTTTTATTTAACTCCTAGGATGCACAAGATTATTGGACAGAGAAGTTTCAAGTATTTAGGATCTAAATTATATAACAGCTTACCTCAATACCTAAGAAACTAACAAATTATCCCTTTACTCGTTTAAGAAAAAACTTAAAATGTAGTAACTCTGAAACTGAGGAATGAAATTCATGACTTTTTGAAAAAGAAAACCTTAAATTTTAAATTCAATAGCTTATTCAATTAATTATACACTCAAAATTATTTACTAAAACTACTTAAATATTACATACACCTTAACATTTCATACGCCACCTATATCATCCATTTTTTTTCAGTGCTCTTTTTTCTCATTGCTTTTTTAATATAGTATATCTTCAGTTAATAATTTAGTTAGAATCAGTAGGTTAAGTCTCATGCTCTCTTTTTCTTATTCAAATATACCTAGTATAAGTTTTTAAAATATATACTGTATGTCAACCTCTGGTGTTGTTACTTACAAACAAGATTTTGCCTTTGTGAGACACTCTGTTTATTTACATATTGTAATGGTTTTAAGAAAGCTCTGTGTTTATTAATGCGTATATCGTAATTAAATGATATTTTGTGGGTAAGCTATTATATAAAGTAATACAGTTGTAGTAAGGAGAGCTTTTAAAAGTGGTAGTCTTCTGTGCTGGTATAATTAAATTATTTTTGTATAGTTTCATATCAATGACGATCCGCGATTAGAGGAAAGTTAATAATATTATTTTTAGCATATATTAGACACTTGTAAATATACAGGGTGATTCAGCTAAAACTCCTCAGGCCGATCACTCGGAAACTAAGAAAGATATTGAATTTCTGTAAACGCCAATAAATAGATACTCCTAACGAATGTATATTGAAGTTCAACCGACGTACTTGCCGATTACGGTATGAGCATCGCGACGCCGAGAAAAAATTTTTAGATGACAGGAAGTTTGAAAATGTATGATTCTAGTAGTACATTCAATTCTAAGGTTTTTTTGTTCTACGCACATTTTCATTTAAATAAGTAGTTTTTAAATTATAACAAATTTTAATGTTAAACGCTCATAATTTTTATAATCGCATTGAAACAAATTAACATAAGTTGACTTTTCTTATAATTTGACAAGTGTCAACAATCTGTCACTGCAATACAAGTGACGAAAAATTTTTATATTTTGTAATATTCGCTTGTAAAAAAAAGCAATATTATGGTTCAATACAATAATTCCGAAAAACTGGATATGATTATTATTTATGGTGAATAAGACAGAAACTCAAGAGAGGCTGCAAGGCTTTACAGGCGACGTTACCCAGATCGAAGACAACCAGATCATAAAACGTTTTTAAATTTGCTACAATATGGAAGCTTCGATACACGCAAGTGTGAACGGGTACGAAGAATTAGAAATAATCGTAATACGGCGGAAGTTCTACAGTGTGTTGAAGACAATCCTCATATTTCAGTAAGAACTGTTGAAGAGACCACTGGCATTTCGTTTTCCTCTTGTCAAAGAATTCTTTCTGATAACAAATTTCATCCCTATAAAGTACATCTTGTTCATCATTTGCGTGCTGAAGATTCACAAAGAAGATTAGATTTTATCTCCCGCTTATCAATACTGTATGCGCAAGATAATACATTACTACGAAATATTTTATGGAGCGATAAAAGTCTTTTTCACAATAATGGTATGGTAAATAGACATAATTGTCATTATTGGTTAGATGATAATCCAAAATGGACCAGAATAACCCATAACCAAAATTTTTTTGGTAGCAATGTGTGGTGTGGCATTTTAAATGGGCATTTAATAGGACCGTATTTATATGATGGTAAATTAAATAGCCAGCGATACCTAAATTTCCTGCCTAATGAGCTTCCAGCGTTACTAGAGGATGTTCCCATCAATGTGCGGCTTAATATGTGGTTTCAACAGGATGGTGCACCGCCGCACACTGCAAGAATTGTTTCGAATTATTTAGACACTGTTCTTACACATAAATGGATAGGAGCAGATGGACCACTTCGCTGGCCCGCTCGGTCACCTGATTTAACCCCACCTGAGTCTTTCTTGTGGGGTTACTTAAAAAATACGGTTTATGAGGAACCAATACAAGACATGGCTGATTTGCAAAATAAAATTTATGACAGTTGTGCAGCAATTAGCCGAAACACTTTATTAGCTGCCTGTGATTCGGCACTTAGATGTCGTTATGACATGTGCTTTTATCAAAATGGGGGGAACTTTCGAAAATTTGCTTTAGTTTTATTTCTTTTAAAATCATAAAATTAGGCCTTGTGTTTATGTTTTCAGGAATAAATGTTAAAAAAACGTAGTTTTTTATCATTTTAGTGTTGTATTAGTGTTATTAATGGTAACAATAACAATATTATAAGAAATACTAATTTAAATGAAAATGTGCGCAAGACAAAAAGCCTTAGAAATAAATGTACTACTAGAATCATACATTTTCAAACTGTCTGTCAACTAAAAATTTTTTTCTCGGCGTCGCGACGCTCATACCGGAATCGGCAAGCACGTCATTTGAACTTCAATATATAGTCATTACAAGTATCTATTTATTGGCGTTTACAGAAATTCAATACCTTTCTAAGTTTCCGAGTAATCCTCCTGGGGAGTTTTAGCTGAATCACTCTGTATATGCAAGGAAGGGAAAGAATTTTATATTCGATAAACTTTGGTTTACAAGTATTCCTTAGATTCATGTTAAAGATCAGTTTTACGATTCTTTTTTGAATAACAAATTCTGCCAAAGTCAGAATATTAAAGGTCATGTGATATTATATCCAAAAAATTCAATATACGGGAACAAACTCAAGTACCTCCTAGTAAACTATATTGAACAAGCCTCTGACTTCGTCTGTGGAGTGTGGAGTTAGGTTCCGCCTCCTTGGGATAGATGGCGGTATTTTCTTTTTGAGACATAAATTGTTTTAACGTAAAATAATGAAAATACATGGGTTTAGAAGTATTATTGTTGCATAAATTTGGATTACAAACGATTATTTGTTTAAAACAGCTATCCGTTCAAAAATATCCAAATCTACATTTAGTAAATTTTTGTTGCTAACGTTTCCAAGAACTGCCTTTTTTTGTTGTGGTTAGAGTTTATAAGATGCCACCGAACCAAATAATCTTTCTTTTTCCGAATTGAAATTCAGAGAGGAAACTTGAGTTGCCCGTATTATTCTGGTTAATTAAAGTCACCATTTTGGAGTGCATCGACATAATTAGTCGGAAAATAACCAGTTGGTATTAAGTTAAATTTATTTAATGGATATTGGATTTTATTAAATAATCGTTTATTACGGATTTAATTAGCAACTAAAGGTCCAGGAATACTGGGTAAGTTTCCACATAGATGTATTCCTTTAGTCACAACCACGTGCTTAAATGTAATAGTAAAATGAAATACTCGTAAATTATTTTAGACGTTTTTGGGGACGTTCATAGTTTGAACCCAGATAGTTTTTTGGAATTTTTGGAGATAACTCTTTGGAAACAGCATACCTACAAAGCTGAGAACAGCTTAGTTACTTTGGATATTTTTGAACCGAGTTTTTAGCAATACAATTTGAATTTGAGTGGAATTGGTTTAATAAATTGAAAACGTAGATCTATCTAACGGTGAGGATATCATCCTATTACCAGGGACATAGAATAACTGGGAGAAACTGGGCCACCATCACTTAGTTTTCAGACAGATTAACACAGCAGGTGTTCAACGTTACCCCTTGACGGTGTAACAAAAGTTAAGTGTATGTCTGTTTTCTGTGTTGTAGCAATTACCTTTGCATTTTGTAGTTGATTTCATTTAGTTAACGTAATCACATTTTTTTATTACAGCCTGTCTTGAATTTTCTTGTACATATTTTTATTTTAATTTACCATTTGTAACACACTGTATATTACCCTAGATTTGTCTGGTGATTCGTTTTTAATATTTAATAAATTTGTGTATTTTATATTTGTGCTTTATTGTTTCACACACCGAAGGATTTGTTAGACCCGAGACCTTTCTTGTATGGTTTACGGTCATTTATGTCATAACAATGAGAATATACTAATGCATAGTAAGTATACTTCCATGAGTCCTGACTCATTTAAAGTGGATTTTAATTGAGGTACGGCAAAACACCTATGCCTTATTTAACATTTTGCTCATATGATCAATATGAGATTCTCATGTTAATGTATCAGTACCTAAGAATTTTGTTTTGTTTATCAAAAGAAATAAAGAAATCTGCTATAGGTCTTCTAAGATAAAAATTTAAAAATGTGGCCTTGATTTCGTTGAGTATAGTGATATTACGTAGACACCAAGTACTAACATTATCAAGCAGAGTCTTTACTTTCCAATTCATGTCATCAACATAATCAGCGACAACTGTGCAGCTAATATCATCACCGTACATAACTGTCAAAGTATCTTTAATGAAATTAGAGTTATATCTAGTTTTACAAAATAGCTGCTACCATGGGAGCTATTTGTAATAGTGTAAATTTCAACAAGAGTTTACTTATTTGATTATAATTATTGACAAACTTACTTGTGGGCACTTTTCCGATGCAACAAGGTAAGGTTTATGATATGTGAGCTTTCTAGTAAAGCAGACACATCATAAGCCTTAAGGATTACTAAGCTGTACAGCCGGCAACCAAATCTCAATAAGGTAGCAGTGCTAAAAAGCCGAAAGGATGGGCGCCATGATCTTGAGGAGATCCGACAGGAAAGATGAAATAAAAAAAATATAGACTTGCAAATATGTCTTTAATGGCTAATATTAAATGGGTATGAGAGATGTATGTCAGTTAGTATGATCGCGGAATATAGAAATAAGTTAGGTTAGTATAATCCTGATAATCACTTGTTACTCAGTCTGTCTGCATAGGCCTCGAGGGAACTTACTGATGGTAAGTAGTTCAATTAGGATACTGATGGTAAGTAGTTCAATTAGGAAAATCTCGTTAAGATGGCACTAATGTAAGTAAACAGATATTGATCTAAAGAAACACTTCAGGAGCTCGTGAAGCGATTAATAGCAAATATTTAGTCATACCGTGAAGCAGAGAAGACTAGGTAAGTAGACAATATAAAACAACTTCTTTGATAATGGCCGGGTTAAACAAAGTCAATGAGGCCTAGATGCTAGCAAAGGTCAATCACAAAGTCTGCGCCGGACAACGGGCACAGTGTATCCAGAAAACTACAAAGATTTCTCAACCTTAGCGCCTTCTGGATCGAGAAATAAAATGTGGGTTCTAAGACCTACTAATCTTCAACCACATAATTACTAGAATAGCCAAATCACAATCAATTGATTTATAGTTATTGAAAAAAGAATTCTAGGTTAAAAAATGAAATGGTGGCTATGAATTAATTAACAAGAGCTACTTACGTTTCTGGGCAAAATTTAAGGAAAATTACTGACTAATAGCACATGGCCATGACAAACCAAGCCAAGCCAATACGAAATGCATAAAATAAGTAGATGGTATACTAAGTATACTATCTCAGTAACATGTTGTACAAGCAACATTCGTGCAAAGGGTACTACGAAGTCACTACAATAATTTTAAACTAATAATACGATAATAAGGTAAAGCGCAATATTACTACACACAACTAACTACAATATAAAAAATAGGGCACCGCATACAAAAAAAAATGTTTTCTTAAAATGTTTTCTTAACCGCCTCTCAAGTCACCGAAGTAACACCCAGAAAATCCTAGGATTTTGTGTTGAGTAAAGAGAGACGAGGCCCTACAGTTTATTGTGTGTTTATTGAGTTCGAACCACATCTAGGGCATCGACAGTTCACTCCTATCTTAATCCGAAGCAAAGTACAAATAAAATTTATTGCTCCGGGATGGATTCGAACCATCGATATTCGTTACCGAGTAAATAACTATAAACGCTTTACCCACTCAGCTACCATGCCCACAATACAGCACAAGGACGTCCAGTGGAAATCCACAGGATGTACGTCAAGGACCTGATGGACGTACGACGGATATCCATTTGGATACCAAAAGCAATCCATTGGACATACAGTGGACAGCCGTTTGTCACAAAATTGTACATCCTCTGAATGTCCTTTCACGGACGTCTAGGGCTCCAAAAATGGATATGCATTTGTTTCAAACATGTACATCAATATGAATGTCAGTTTAACGATATTGAGTATTAGTTATTGTTTTTACCTACATATGGGACATGAGAGCTTTTGGTGGTCGTATCACGCCATCTATGGGTTTAGTTTTAAGCTATAGAGACTAGTATTATTGCATTGTATTGAATTAAAAAAACTCACCTTACCTGCGTGTTGAACCGGGAACCTCTGCATTTGTAGCAAAAATCATATCAAAATCAAAAACTAGTTATTTTAACATTACATTAAAGATGTTCATCTAGTAGACTCACGCTTGGATTTAGAACCACATCCACGCGACTGCGACCACATCGTGGCAGTAGCAATATTGAGCGAAGCTAAGGTCCAGCGTATAAGAGATAATTTGAGTGGACTACCAACCACTTCTGCACGTAGGCAGATATTTGGCCATAAATAAATTAAATACGTAAAAAAAGGAATATGTTTAAGAATCTTAAAATTAACAACAAAAGCTTAAAATTATAATATACGTATATGTTATTTACAGATTATTATCGTTACTGGACATACGGGAAAATACCTTAACGCAAAAACCCGCTAGGAGCAATTCAGAACCAAAACGAGAGCAATGTCGAGCCGCCAGTTTTTACGTTTGTAAAGAGAGAATTTGTAAATTTGTAAATAGCGAAATGTTTGATTTTTGGGCAACGTTAATAATTTTTGACAATACATATTTGAAATAAATTTGGAAACAAAACAAAAATAAACAAAAAGAAAATAAGGAAAGAAGGGTTAATTTGAAATTTTGCTAGGTTTTTGACCTAACTTTGTTGTCGAAATATTGGAAGTGTTTGATAAGATAATTTGTGTTTGATGTTAAATTCAGCATTATGCTCCCTAACTCGGGTAATGTTTCTGGTTAATGGTCTGTTGGATAACTGTTTGTATAAAATTTTTGTGAAGTTTCTAAAATATGCGGTACAATTTTTGGAATCCCAGTTATTTCGTGTTAGTGATTCGTACCAAAAATTACATTATTGAAACAATTCTAATATAGGTAACTCATTAACCGAGTAATGAATTAATCGATTACAAGCAATTCTTTGATCTCTAAAATATTTCATATGTTCAAGTAAAAAAATTACTGATCCATAATACAAATCCTGATAACTAATCCTTTATGTTATAAGTTCATTCTCATCCACAAACGATCATTTATGAAACAAAGTTCTGGCTAAGAAAAATAGCATTTGAGCGATTCAGTTTCAGACGTGGGAGACGTTTCTTGGTTACTCCGCAAAATGACGCTGACCCTACTGTAAATGCACAGCCTGTTTCGTTTTTAACCCTAACATCGTAAAAGAGTGCACTTCAACCACACAGCAATATCCCAAAAGCAAACGTTATCAAAATAACATTACTACATCAAGAAATCAAACAACAATGCACAACCAAGTAAGGAAAGACATATTTAGGCTTATGCACATAAACATCCTGTGCATTAAAAATAAAATTAATGAACTCGAAACATTTACTAATCATGAAATATAACCATTTGACATTATATGTGTTAGTAAACACTGGCTACATGCTGGCGATTTAGACTTTTTACAAATTAAAGATTATCACTAAGCAAGTATATTCTGTAGATCTGAATTTTGTCATGGCGGTACATTAATATTAGTAAAAAACAATTTAACTTATAAACCATTACCCCATCTAAATAATATTTCGGCAGAAAAGCACTATGAAATATCAGCTATGAAAATAGAAAATTATAATATCATTGTTATTAGCATCTACCGTTTCCCAAATGGAGATTTTAATATTTTTATCGAACTGTTGGAAAAGCTACTTAAAAAATAGACATAAGGAAAAAAAATTCTGTATTTTGTGGTGACTTTAATACATCTGAACCTACTAATGTCTTATTAATTCATCTACTTAACACATATGGGGTAGACCAAACAATTTTTGAAAGTACCAGACTGGCAAACTGTATAGATAATATTTTTATAAACTTTTTGGTTGATGACTACAACTCGTATAACACAGAACCACTTTTGTCAGACCACTTAAGTCAGGTCCTTGAGGTGCCACTAACTTTAGTAAAAAATCTCTAGAACACAAAAATTAATTAGACTAATAACAGATACTGGTAAGAATAAATTTCATGAAATTATATCTACATGTTTATGGGAGTTTGTCAGTGACCACACTCTCGACGTTAATGAAAAATTCAAGGTACTTTTAAACACAATAATACTGGCTCACAATGAGTCTTTCCAAGAAAAACTAATCGGCTTTGAAAACAAACGTACTATAAAGATCAATTAGTTTACGGATGAACTAAGACACAGGCGAGATCATCTTCAACTTTTAAATCAAACATACATATTACATAGTACTGAGACTAACAAAATAATCAGAAATAACTTCAAACTGATGTACAAAAATGCTTTAAAAAAATTACATCAAATGACAAACACAAAAAAAATCTGATAACCCTACAAAAACTATGTGGGAATTAATAAACTTTACTAGGAAAAAGAATTCACCTATATCAAAATTAAACATCCAGCCAAATGCTTACAATAACTTTTTCATTAACGTCGCCAAAGAAGTGATTTCTGGCCTCCCTAAAGTAGATATTGACCCTTTAAATTATGTCGGACAAATTGGAACATTTTGATTTCCGTGAGGTCACATACAATGAAGCAAGAGACATCGTGTGCTCGCTAAAAAACAGTAGTAGTAAGACATATACGGCTTAAATGTTGCTTTAATAAAAACTGTAAAAAAAAACACTTTATAATACCCCTAACAAAATTAATTAATGAAAGTCAAAAACCGGAATATTCCCAGATGTACTTAATATTGCGTCAGTTGTTCCAGTTTTCAAAAAAGGTGATACAGAGGTTTTACACAATTATAGGCCAATTTCTTTACTTCCAACTATATCCAAAATTCTAGAAAGAGTCATTAAAATCCAGATAACGGAATATTTAGAAAGAAATAAAATACTGTATAAATCTCAGTTTGGATTCCGCGAAAACAGGTCTACAACTGCCGCTATCTTGAAAATCACAGAACGTACATTAGATTGTTTTGAAAAGGGACTATATTCAGCTTCGTTGTTTTGTTACCTCACCATTTGACTGTGTGTCACATACTTTACTAATATAGAAACTAGGTGAATACAAGTAAATGAAACGACATCTGACGAGCTATTTATTAAATCAGGAGTACCACAGGGCTAAATTCTGGGTCTCGTCTTATTCCTGATTTATATTAATGATATGCCAAATGCCCTTCCAGATGATACTTGCGTCTTCTACGCAGACAACTCCACATTCCAGATATTCGATTCTAACCTTGATAACCTAATATTGAAATGTGATGACACACTGTCAAATGCCAGAAACTGATTCACAACAAAGGCTCTAGCACTCATTGAAACTATAAAAATGATATCAAGTACACGTGACCCTAGACAAATACAAATAATCCCATCAGTACGAAATTTCTAGGAGTTTTTATTGACCCATTTTTAAGATGGGATGCCACATTGAATACCTAGCAGGACAATTATCGAAAAGTATATATGGTTAAAGACAACCTTCAAATTCAGTCACGCAAGATGTAATAAAAAATGCATACTTCGCATTGTGCCACTCACGATTGTCTTATCCCATTCTCGCCTGGGGACATTCTACTATCAGGCATAGAATTGTTGGTCTCCAAAGAAGGGCCATTAAGATTGTGGGTAATGTGGCATATCGAGAGGAGACGAGAGAACATTTTAGTAGACTTAAATATTTTATCTAGTATATATCCACTACAAAGTATAACATACATTCATGATAATTTAAACAACTTCACTACTAATGCTGATATGCATCAGTAGGAGACACGATACAGTAATGAAATATACCCTGAATTTACAAGGCTTGCTAGGTGACAAAATGGTGTTAGTTACCATGGTATTAAATTGTGTGATTTATTAGCCAAAAGTGTCAAGACTTTGCTACCGATAAAATTCAGATCAACAATTAAAGATTTCCTACTTAAAAAAGCATGTTTCTCACAGGATGATGTAGAGAGAGAAATTGCAAATATTGTATGATATTGTTTTATTTATTTGTGCAGCAATTATTGTTTTAACTATATTTAAACTTTATTTTTATAATGTTGTTAGCTGCTATATATCTGTGTATTTTAAATTATTTTAAACTACTTTAAATCATATTTGTAAAATTTTATTGACATATGTAAAATTTTATATTACTAACATGAATAAATTCTACTTCTGTTTCTGTTTCTGTTTATTTCCATTTCCATTTCCATTTCCATTTCCATTTCCATTTCCATTTCCATTTCCATTTCCATTTCCATTTCCATTTCCATTTCCATTTCCATTTCCATTTCCATTTCCATTTCCATTTCCATTTCCATTTCCATTTCCATTTCCATTTCCATTTCCATTTCCATTTCCATTTCCATTTCCATTTCCATTTCCATTTCCATTTCCATTTCCATTTCCATATCCATATCCATTTCCATTTCCATTTCATTTCCATTTCCATTTCCATTTCCATTTCCATTTCCATTTCCATTTCCATTTCCATTTCCATTTCCATTTCCATTTCCATTTCCATTTCCATTTCCATTTCCATTTCCATTTCCATTTCCATTTCCATTTCCATTTCCATTTCCATTTCCATTTCCATTTCCATTTCCATTTCCATTTCCATTTCCATTTCCATTTCCATTTCCATTTCCATTTCCATTTCCATTTCCATTTCCATTTCCATTTCCATTTCCATTTCCATTTCCATTTCCATTCCCATTCCCATTCCCATTCCCATTCCCATTCCCATTCCCATTCCCATTCCCATTCCCATTTCCATTTCCATTTCCATTTCCATTTCCATTTCCATTTCCATTTCCATTTCCATTTCCATTTCCATTTCCATTTCTATTTCTATCTCTATATCTATCTCTATCTCTATCTCCATCTCTATCTCTAACTCTAACTCTATCTCTATCTCTATCTCTATCTCTATCGCCATCTCTATCTCTATCTCTATCTCTATCTATCTCTATGTATATTTCTATCTCTATCTCTATCTTCATCTTCATCTCCATCTCCATATCTATCTCTATCTCTATCTCTATCTCTGTTTCTATTCCTATTCCTGTTCCTGTTCCTGTTCCTATTCCTATTCCTAATGCTATTTCTATTTCTATTTCTATTTCTATTTCTATTTCTATTTCTATTTCTATTTCGATTTCGATTTCGATTTCGATTTCGATTTCGATTTCTATTTCTATTTCTATTTCTATTTCTATTTCTATTTCTATTTCTATTTCTATTTCTATTTCTATTTCTATTTCTATTTCTATTTCTATTTCTATTTCTATTTCTATTTCTATTTCTATTTCTATTTCTATTTCTATTTCTATTTCTATTTCTATTTCTATTTCTATTTCTATTTCTATTTCTATTTCTATTTCTATTTCTATTTCTATTTCTATTTCTATTTCTATTTCTATTTCTATTTCTATTTCTATTTCTATTTCTATTTCTATTTCTATTTCTATTTCTATTTCTATTTCTATTTCTATTTCTATTTCTATTTCTATTTCTATTTCTATTTCTATTTCTATTTCTATTTCTATTTCTATTTCTATTTCTATTTCTATTTCTATTTCTATTTCTATTTCTATTTCTATTTCTATTTCTATTTCTATTTCTATTTCTATTTCTATTTCTATTTCTATTTCTATTTCTATTTCTATTTCTATTTCTATTTCTATTTCTATTTCTATTTCTATTTCTATTTCTATTTCTATTTCTATTTCTATTTCTATTTCTATTTCTATTTCTATTTCTATTTCTATTTCTATTTCTATTTCTATTTCTATTTCTATTTCTATTTCTATTTCTATTTCTATTTCTATTTCTATTTCTATTCTATTTCTATTTCTATTTCTATTTTTCTAGCAAATTGCGAAATTTAACAGCATAAAATTTGATTTAGCAAATTCCGGAATTCACCAGTAAAAATTATAATTTATAATTTTCTGTTCAATTTTGCCGATCAGAAAATTATTTTGCAGATTAAATAATTAATTAATTCCCGATACTTATTCACATTACATAAAAATTTGTATATTAAATTTAATTATAAGTTGTTAATAATAAATATTACAAGAAATAAATAAATTAATAAAAATTAAAAAAAAAAATAGAAAAAATCTGAGTTGGATGAGAATCCCGATCGATCGAGTGTGAAGCACGGGTTATACAGTGGCGGATCTAGGATTTGTCTAAGGAGGGACGTAAGTGTGGCGTAGTTAAGGATGATATTAGAAGTAACCTATGCATGATAAAGACCTAAAAGGAAGAACTAAAACAAACAACATGACCTATACATTTTTGTTGTGTTATTCAATTAATCTCGTGATTGTCTTTTTTTGGGTTCCTTTCTCAGTATCAATGGAGGGAGACCGGTCATTCAAATACTCAACCACGTTTTACTACAATGCCGTCTCATATAGGTGCATATTTTAGAAGCAATCATACTTAAACACGGTCGAGGTTGCTTTACAAAACTCCGCCACTATTTTTTCAAGATCAACTCGAGGACAAACTTACATATTGTTATCCGCCATTGTGATGTTGACAGATATAGTGAAAGAAAAAGCGAAAATAGGAGATTTTAGTCAATCTAATTATGCTACATTAAATTTAAAACCACTAAGTAATTATTATATTGTGTGTTTATAGTTAAATCACTCAAATTAGTGCATTCAAGAAAAAAGCCAAAAAGAACTCATGCAGTGTGGGGGCTCGCTTGATTTTCAGCCTACAATGTCCATATTTTACTATGAACTGGTCCGCGTTGACAATTTTTAATACTATGAAGTTCTTAAAATCCATTGAAAACTTCACAATAAAACACATGCAGAAGATGAAGCTCTACTTTATATCTCTCTATGGGAACAGCTGTGGTGTTGACTCCAGTAGACATAGTGATCTAAACGTCCAACAGTAATGTTTTTACTGACGTTGTAGCGACCTTGATTTTAACCATTTGATTCAAAAGCGAGTCGGATAATTGTTGTTATATTTTTTTTATATCCCGTTAAGGGGGGAACACGCCTTTTCGGCAAATTCGCGCGCAGCGCCTCGTTCTACGTCGCGGACGACGCGAAAAAGTCTTATGACCGAATTCGATCCGACGCGTCGTAACGGCGCGGCGGCCGTCGACGCGCCGAAAATTTTCGATCGTCAAAAAAAATACTTCGTCGGCAGATTAAGGAACGCGCTCCCATGGGCGGGCATTACTCGAGGGGGGGTTTCGAGAAAAAATTGGAGGGGGTAGGGGTCGGCGAGGGGGGCTAATTCCGGAAATCGCTTTTACGGCAAAATCGCGTACGGAGTGACATTCTACGCCGTAAATGGCGCAGAAAAGTCTAATGGCCGAATTCGATCCGACGCATCGCAACGGCGCGGCGGCTAATGATATACAAATTTTTTTTTTTTTTTGAAAGAGGAGGATGCCTTGCACCGCGCCAAGCGAGCGCGTAGCGCGCGCTCACCGTATGCACATATCGGATGTGGACCATTGGTTAGACTTACAGGCTGTAATACTTGTTATTATTTTTTTTTATATTCCGCTAATGGCGAACACGAGTAGGGGCTAAAGTGCTCTGGGGGGCGCGACGAATTTTTTACGTAAAAGGGGTGATTTTGCGCACATTTTGCCCTTATAAATATATATGATATGTCCACCCGTTTTCGCGGGAGTGGGGGTGAATTTTGAAATAATCGATTTTTCCAAAAAATGGTTCCCTCAATGTAGGTATGGGACCACTAGACGAGTACAGCGCCGTCGAGATCGCTTCGATACCTCTTCCCGTCGCCGAGATATCGGACCCGGAAAATTCCCCCCCTTGCCGCCCAATGAGCAACAAGAGTAGCCTACACCGAGCTTCCGAGCCCCGTTTTGACCCAGTGGGTGATCATGGGGGCGACACGACATGAAAAAACATCCATCTCGATCCACCCCCCATCATTGGGGTGCGTGGAGGGGTTGCTACATCCCCCGGGTAGAGACGAGGGGAGTCGCGACCCCTCAAATAGAAAGGACAATGACCGGGCCTACAAAAAAGTATAGGGGTGCGATACGCGTACGACACTCCGTTTGGCCTGTACAAGTACCAAATCGATCGCTTTCTCGCGTTTTTTTTCAAACGGTCGGGAAATATGGTAAATATTCAAATTAAAGAACGCGCTTTCGTGGGGAACCGTTGTTCGGGGAGGGGTTTTCGGAAAACGCCTTTTCGAAAAATTCGCGCGCGGCGCGTCGTTCTACGTCGCGAACGACGCGAAAAAGACTTATGACCGAATTCGATCCGACGCATCGTAACGGCGCGGCGGCCGTCGACGCGCCGAAAATTTTCGATCGTCCGAAAAAATACTTCGTCGGCAGATTAAGGAACGCGCTCCCGTGGACGGGCATTACTCGAGGGGTGTTTTTTGATAAAAATCGAGGGGGGGGTTGGGAGGTCGGGGAGGGGGCTAATTCCGAAAATCGTTTTTTCGGCAAAATCGCGTACGGAGTGACGTTCTATGTCGCGAACGGCGCAGAAAAGTCTAATGACCGAATTCGATCCGACGCATCGTAACGGCGCGGCGGCTAATAATATGAAAATTTTTTTTTCGAAAGAGGAGGATGCCTTGCACCGCGCCGAGCGAGCGCGTAGTGCCCGCTTAACGTATGCGCATATCGGAGGTGGATACGGAGGTTAGACTTAAAAGGTTGTAATACTTGTTACCACGTTATCCAGCAACGTCAGGACGCGGCGGGCGATGTCATATTACAAAGTTAAAAATGTTGCTTGGAAAACATCGCTCTTTTCCTTCTTTCCAAAATGTGGCTAACTTGTATGCCTCCCAAAACAATATCCTGGCTACCATTGGGCCGCAAAATTTGGATTTTGTTATAGCTATTAAAACTAAATTTTCATTTGTGGTGAGTTAAAATAACCACATATTATATATTTCCTAATTTATTAGGATTGAACAAAATAATGCCTTGGGGGGAACTCTAAATCCGCTACTGGGGCTATACGCCAAACTTAGGTGAAACACAGGAAACTCGACCTAGTATATAAGTTAGACGGTGTACTTTCAGGTCAATTATTTCGAGAATTAAAGCTCGTTGTGTGAAATCAAAGGAGATGCTAAGAGTTTATTATTGTTAACAATTTATTTTCTTTTCACTTGACCTTTGAGGAAAACAAATACAAATCAACATGAGCAAGCGAGATGTGGATATACATCATATCTACTGCGGAAAATTGCGGCATTATGTTTTTATAAAATAAAATATACCTGTTTTAAAACATTAAATAATACAATAATAATTCATAATATTTCGTTAGAAGGGCTTGCATAGATTTCAAATAGATATAAAAATTCAAAAATATAAAAAATTAAAAACAGTTTTAAAAATTTTACAACTAATTTGTTTTACGGTCTTGGTAGCATTTTAACACCGTATAAATAGAAAATAATATGGATTTTGGATAGCAGATCATACCTTGGTATGGTATGAACCATACAATAATATAGCCCAATCGAGGATACCTGTTCATAGTTTGTAACCCCACTTTATTTGTTTTCCACTTATAAACTGTTTTATTGGGTGCCAGCTAAAATAAAGTACCATTGCCGCATCCACACAATAATTTACTATCACGAGTATAAATTCAATGAACTTTTTATTTTATTTACGAGGTCAAATAAATGCCGAACTTTAGCTAATATATCAATTTTGTCCAAACCCATGTTGGCACATACATGAAGTAACAAACAGGTGTGTAAATCGATCTTTTGAAAGAGCATTGACATTATTATTTGTATTATCCCGGTTTTCGCAAAACATACATCTCCTGGATAATCTAAATAGCCGCTGAGAAGCAGAATGTTTAAAAAAAACTTTCAATTTCTTGAAGTGAAATATCAGATGCAATGTTTTCGAGCTGCGTAACCTTTTGAGGTAGAAGCAGTCAAAGATACTAATTCTTCATCAATAAAGCATTTAAATATATGCATAGGTATTTAGGGATTTTCGGCTCCAATAGATAAAGATTCGGTGGGGGGTTGATATCTTTTGTAGCCCAAATACAAGAATTAATTTTTTTTGGCAGCTGCTGAGGAGGTTTTGTAGGAAAAGTATGAGCAACTTTTATTTATCGGGATAACTTGGCTAAAGAAGTATTATACTCTTCGTCATTATCACTATTTTATCCATCAAGCCTAGTGATTTCCACCTTGTTACAAAGTTAGCTAACTTGCATGTTATTCAGCGCAACACAATCTTCCTTCCCAGAGACACAGTACTTGATATCATCATTACAATTTTCTGTAGGATACTAGTTGAATTAAATAACCAAGTTAGTCTAGATTTATAAAGACGGAACTAGAATTTTATGAGAAGGGCTGAGAATATTCAAGAAAGTTCTAGACCATATATGGATGGATATATAAGGTCGAGAAATTCAGTATTAATTTGGAATTGTGCGAATAAAGAATAAATAAGTTAGAGACTGAAGTAGTAATTTCTGTGTTGTTGTTAATTATTAATTAGTTAATAAAGTAGTGAGTAAGTGTTACTTGGACTTTCATTCATCGAATCTACGTGTTTGTATGGATTGCAAACACGTAACAATATTAATTGATGGTTTAAGAATATTATCAATATTTTCAATTTCCTCCAAAATTTTATGAAGCTCTCGTAAAATAAAATGTAGTAGTGTAAATTGTTACCGTCCTTTTAAAAGGATACTGTATTTCAAATGCCTTGTTTATCAAAAAAATTTCGAGCTAAATTTAGCATGCTGCTTTACTCATATATCTACACCGTGTTTTCATATTTGCACACTACATATGAACGCAGCGTCATTTGAACTCGTATATTCGGAGTAGAACGGATAGCAGGGAATGCATGCGCTGTGGCAAATTCCAGTTTTGAAACAGAAGAAAGGTATAATTTATAAAAAGTATATAAATAATCTCTTGAAATAAATTTATATAACAATAAACTGACCTCCAGTCAGCCATTGCGCAGAAACAAGAACCTCAAAATTATTATTTAAAACAATTCATCAATTGCACCCTTATCGAGATATTTACATTTTAGAAAATCCTGCGCACCCATATTTTTTTTTTACTTTTTTTGCAGTGAAGAGGAAAGAGAGGATCTCTTTCCACCTCAAAATGCATAATTTGTAATATTCTATTCGTCATTTTAACAAAAAATAACTTTTAATACCAAATATCTGAAGAGAGAAAAAGTGAATATTTTTAAATTTTAAAAATGGCGGAAATAAATTAAACAATTTAAAAGATAAAACTATAATTTATTTATCAACTTGAACAGAAAGAACGAAGTAAAAGCAAAATATTTTGAAACTGCCAAAAAAATTTTAAATCTCTCAGAGAACATGTTCTACATGGCCACCACCTACTTCAATACAGCGTTTTAGTCGCTTGCTCAATAATTTTCTTACAGAAAAGAAAGTGGCTAGGTTAGTCCTGATAGTCAGCACCTTCCTGAATTCTTCTACATAACTTTTCGCGGGTATCTATTGTTTTGGAGTAAACAAGGGATTTCATGTATCCCCAAACATAAAAATATATGGGGTTGAAATCCGGTCTATGAAGTGGCCAAGGAAACTGATTCCCACAACCTATCCAGCAGTTTGGAAACACTTCATTTAAGTAATTGCTTACTTGTAGGGGAAATTGTGGTGATGCTCCATCCTGCATGTACCACATGTTTATTCTTACGATTGGTGGTATATCATCAAAAAGTTCTGGTAACTGGTTTCTTAAAAAATTAAAGTAAAGTTCTCCGTTTAAATTAGGAGGTAGCATAATTGGACCTAAAAATTTGTCTCCAATTATGCCACACCATACATTAATCTTAAATTCTTATTGAAAATGCCTTTCCCTGATTAAATGCGGATTTTCTAATTATCAAGCATGACTATTTCGCCAGTTAAAAACACCACGTCTCGTAAATGTAGCTTCTTCTGTAAAGAGGATATTTTTGTTAAATAAACGGTCTTCATTTTGTTTTCTTCGCATCCTGCAACAAAAACTAATTCTAGTTGGTTAATTCCATAGAAGTAAATTTTGAAAGGGAGTAAAATGGAATGGGTGAAACTTCTCCTTTTACAACAGTCTTGCTATTGAAGACTAATTACAGTAGCTAATGTCAGACGGCGTGTACTGGTTTCGGGATCACCAGTTACTTAAACTTAAACTTCATCTTCTTGGTCTTATAATATTGGGACGTCCTATACTGTTCTTGGTGCGAAATGAACCTGTTTCGCCAAATCGATTAAACAAGTTTTGAAAAATCTTGCAATTAGACTGTCTTCTACCAGGATATGTTTGTCGATATACTTTAGCTGCAGCAAAGCCAGAGAAATTTGCTCTTGCATAAACACAGATCATATCTCTCATCTCTTCATTAGTAAAATCGTTATGTCGTAGCATATTCACACCTTTACATTAACACAGTTTATAATTAGCAGACACTAGCAATTCATATATCACAATAAATATTTGATAGTAAATAAATACATCTGTGTTAGTATGTTTCACTTATTTCCATAGCATACTTTGTTAAATATTTTTAGCATCTATCTACCCTTTAATTAATCAGGATGTTTGTTTTACTTTAATTAAGTACAAATTATGCATTTTGAAGAGAAAAGAGAGATTATGGGTGCGCAAGATTTTCTAAAATGTAAATATCTCGATAAGGGTGCAATTTATGAAGATAGAACAAGTATCCCTTTTTTATTTAAAAGTAATGGTTAAATAAAAAATTTACAATGAGATTAGAAATTAAAACGAAGTACAAAAAAGTTAATACGAATTCTGTTAAACCAAGATAGCTTACGTAGCGCCCTCTATGCGATACAGCAAAAATGATACCTTATTCGATTTTCTCACGTCAAAAAAACCTAATTGTACGACTTTTAGGTTTATGTATAAAAAATAACTGAAATATAACAACATTACTGAATAATTTTTATAACATCCTGTACCTCAGTAAGTATTAATATTTGACCACCAGTTATTAAGCAAAAAAATTAATATTTTCCACTATAGAATCAGCAGGTAAAATATTAACTATTCCTTATGAATCACCATACGCTAGATCCGAGAAGAGTGTTGTTTAGCCGACTGTATTATGCCTTTTATACATGCCGCTCAGTTTTCTCCATCACGCTTGAGGTTAACTTCCTACGACGTTTGAGTTACTTCGCGGTGTTGTACACGGAACAGTTGATCTGCCATATGACTGCATCTTCTGGAAGTTCCTCATCGGTGATCGTATTCCTTATTACTAGATCCTATGATTCTAGGATAGCCCTGGTCTTAAGGCTAATCCTCGTTCTTAAGTCTACTTTGATGTACTCTACAGTTGCTCTGGATGCATTTCGCACCAAAGTGCATGCAATCGCGCCATGTATCCTCTATATGCAAGTTCGCTGCTCTCATAGCAGATCAGCAAATCATCCCGTAGTTTCCTTATACACTTAAAACATCCAAATACAATAGCCTAGTCGTAATTATTTAGACCGATGCGATGGTTCCGATTTACATGGGAGTTGCTCCCGCAAATTAACTAAGTTACGCCTCACACACTGCAATGATAGTGATTTATTATTATTATATTATGTATATGGAAAATTAAAAAATACTGTTTGTATTTACTTTTTACTTTCAGGTATTCACAAAAAGACTTATAATGATTGCAAGAAATTGATTGAATAACGGCTGACAAGAAGACAATGCAATAGCAGATGTCTTCTTGGAATGCAGACGTGACGAGATGACCAAAAATTGATTGTTGTGTAGCCGACTTATTTTTTTAAACGGTAGCGGATACTTTAAATGCAGTTACCAACTGCTTTGGACAATCATTCCGAATATCTTACGTGCCAATCTAATATTTCATCTGCAGCCAGGTTATTTCACCTATCCTATGTTTGAATTATCGTAATACAATGGATTCAATCGGCAAATGTTTCGAATATATTACGACAGATTCTTTGTGTTTACTAATGTTTATTTGATTCATAATATTTTTGGTTTAGATTTAACATTCTACTTTTAATAAACAGTAAATTTCTAGAAACTATTACTAGTATATGTTTATATTCAAAATCAAATGGCTGACAAGTAGTTCACTGTAGAAACATTTCTTAAAAGATATTCGTTGAAAATTAACTGGGAAAGAATACTGCTTTTTTTATCCAATGGCGTCCCAAATATAGTGGGGGGGTGAGGAAGTAATATTTTGCGTTCAAAAGGCAAGGTATTACTTCCTCGCCCCTCAAAGTGAGGAAGTTATGTATTCGTGAAAAAAATTTAAAAAAAAATTTTATTGCATTTCTGGACGAATCTCGACGAATTATGACAATACACAAAATTTCAGACAGAAAAAATGCTCTGTCTGTGTATCTGTGTTCGCGACAGCAGCTACAGTTTTTGAGATAAAGCTTTCAAATTTGGTACACACATTCTAGAGGTCAAGGAAGAGACTGAGTTCGTTGATGAGCAAAATCGGTCTAAAAAAATATTACTGACTTTCCACCAATGCGACTTTTTTGAAATATCAAAATGCGGCTTTTTTGAAACGTAAAAAAATGTGACTTTTTTTGAAACGTCAAAGTGACTTTTTTGAAACGTCAAAGTGACTTTTTTTGAAACGTCAAAATGTGACTTTCTTGAAACGTCAAAAATTACTTTTATTATAAACTCCACCACACGTCGAGTTTTACTACGGTGAGGAAGATCTGATCCCCAGGTAATTGGCAGCGGTTTTTTTTATTTTGTGGGAAACATGAATTTCGTAACTAATTATAAATTTCACCAATTTGAAAAGGAAATATATTTTTTCAATAAAAAAATATTTGATATGTCCGTTAGAAACTGTTTAAAAGATTATTTTTATTGGGTTATTCATTATATGGTCCAAAACAATAAGATACTGAAGGTTAAATTTTTACTTTCTTATACCTAACATAAGGAAGTATATCGTGATTTTTTTTTCGACCTCGAGATTTTGATCGATATATATATTTTGAACGCTTCTAAATCCATACTAATTATTTTCCGAATAATATCTGTTGGTGCCTGTGTGTGGATGTGTGTGTGTGTGTGTATGTATGTATCCGCGATAACAAAAAATACTAACTGGAGACTTCCCAAATTTGGCAGTTAAGATTTTCAACAACATTTTAGGTGACACATTAAATTTAGTGAATGTGGTACCACCAGAAGAGACATAATAAATGAAAGAAGAAATAGGTACAATTTCGGAAAAAAATTTAAAAAAAATTTTATTGCATTTCTGAACGAATCTCGACGAATTATAATGAAGAAATATAATTTTATGAAAAACAATTTGTCCGCATGTCTGTAATATCGCGATAGTAGCCACAGTTTTTGAGATAAAGCTTTCAAATTTGGTACACTTGTTCTAAAGGCCAAAGACAATAGAAAATTCGGTGATGAGTAAAATTGGCCAGCTGAAAGGAGGTCCACGGTACCCAAACTTTTATGTATTGGACTTTACAAAAAATTATATTCTTGATGAAAGATTATAAATCAGGTCTACTATATCAAGCGAATAAAATATATTTTCCAAGTACGTAAATAAAGCTGATGTAAACTGAAATATTTTGCACATTTGGCCTCATAAAATGGGGTTAGAATAAATTTAGCAGTTTGACATTTGAAAGGTCTAATTTAATTACAAAAATATCAATGTCAATAACAAAAAATTATTAAAATATATGACATAAATTCTTATTGACAGTATCGGATGATGCTGATAATTAATTATTTAAAAATTTTAATAAATCATATCAAGGTACGCTATTAAAATTTAATTGAGGTAAGTAAATAATTAAATAGAATGATTTTTTTAGATCAGAATGATATATACTATTATAAGAAAGTTATGTGCTGGCCACAGCAGATATTTTATATTTAATTTCTGTACTAAATAAAGTAGAATCTTGAAACTTCGTATACACTGGAAACTAAATGGGTAGGTATACTTGTTTTGTGGCAATGGTAGTTAACTTTTATTTTTTCTTCTAGTTCTCTGATGATGGTGTAATAAACCGAAATGTTAGAAAAAATTTTTAATTAGTTAAACCTGACCGAAATCCCCACAAAAAAAAACTATCAATATTAATTGATAATAACGGTCAAGAAAAGAGAAAAATATATATATATATATATATATATATATATATATATATATATATTTATTTTTCTTCTAAATTATCTGTATAATTTATTAGAAAAAAAAATAAGTGTAATAGATGATTTAAGTTTTTCCGTATCTAATGATTTAAAAATTCAATATGGCGTCCACGAAAACAACAGAAATTGACTATCGTTGAAACAAAACTAGTAGGTTTAGAAAATTCCGGGAGTTGCAATTGAAAATTCTCATCTGTATACCAAATTTCAAATTATCAATACAGAAAAAGTTTTTATAAATATAAGAAATAAGGCAAGAAATTAAATAATATAAGCAGTTTCTTTTTCAGTTTGTACAAAAATCTGCATAATAGGTACATACAGTGCGTCAATAAAGTTACGTATAAATTCATTATTAGGTAAATAAACAATACTATTGAAAATTCCCGGAAACGTCGATTTTTGATTTTAATTAACTGTTTTTTTAAATAATAATTTAATATACAGGGTGACCTGCCTTCGAGTAATGACGTCATCACTGATTTTTTTAAATGGAACATCCCACTTTTTTTCCAATTTCCGGATGTCCCTTGCTGAGATGATTCCAAAAATGTATCACAAGTTGCTTCAAATTACTACAGAGTAGGCAACAATACCAAAATTACAAGTTATTTAAAAATTAATAAACGTAGTAAAAAATGAAATTAACGTATTGTGATATAACTACTTTGATAAACTATTAAAAAACATCCAAACCACGTTTATTAGTGATCTTTGCCCCTCGACTATACCGTACTATTTTTATTGTTTGTATGTGTTTTTTTGCCATTTTTTTTAAATTGACGTTAGGAACTGTCATAAAAAGTTCACTTCTGTATTGTTAACGCTTCAAAGTAGGTACGTTTACGTGAAATCTAAATCTAATTTGCACCCAGATCGTGAACCTATTTCACAATGTGCGGTAAGCAGAATAGAGCGAGAATACAGAGAATTGGGACATGTGAGGGATGCACCAAAGCAAGGTAGACCTAAAGTTAATGAAAATATTCGACAAGACGCAATTCTGTCGGCAGTAAAAATCCACATTGTACAGTGCGGGGAGTATCTAGGGATTTGAATGTTGGAAAGTCTTCAGTGTCGAACATTTTTAAAAAGGTAAAGAATTCATTTCTTCGGTCAAAGTCGTCTTCAGCCAATTCATGGATGAGACGTAAATTATAAGGATGGTACCTTATAATTTACGTCTCATCCATGAATTAGCTGAAGACGACTTTGACCGAAGAAATGAATTCTGCGAGTATATGATGGACCAAAATAATCGAAATAACAATTTCATTGCTAACGTTTTATTTTCCAACCAGGCAACGTTTTACTTGAACGGGCATGTTAATCGGCAAAACACCCGTTATTGGTCTCAGGAAAATCCATACTGGATACAAGAATACCATACGCAACGACCACAAAAGGTCAATGTGTGGGCTGGTATTGTGAGAAATACAACTGTTCGTCCATATTTTTTTGATGAAAATTTGACAGGAGCATTGTGTCTGAATTTCTTACAAAATACATTAATTCCTGATTTGACTCGGCTTTTTCCTGATATTTAAATAGCCAATACTTTAGACAACAGAATCTGGTTTCAACAGGATGGCGCACCGCCACATTTTGCTGCAGCTGTGCGCTAGTTTTTACACAGAACCTTTTCAGATCGGTGGATAGGAAGAAGGGGAACAGTGGAATGGCCCGCTAGATCACCTGATCTTAGTCCAGTAGACTTATTTTTATGAGGTTATTTAAAATCTAAAGTCTATACCAACATACCTGGCAATATCTGTGAGCTGAAAGACCGAATCAGGCAAGAAATGTTGAACATAACACCCACTGTGCTACAGAATGTCAGAGACGAATGTATTGTCCGGTTAGGTCATTGTCTAGCGGTCAATGGAGAACAATTTGAACATTTATAGTAAATTGTCTTTTGTAAAAATACAGTAACGTATAACTTTCTAATTCAAGTTTTATAAACACCTTTTGTATTGTAGCCGACCAATTGTACCAATTTGAAGCAACTTGTGATACATTTTTTGGAATCAGATCAGCAAGGCACATTCGGAAATTGGGAAAAAAGTGGGGTGTTCCATTTAAAAAAACCGGTGATGACGTCATTACTCGAAGGTAGGTCACCCTGTATATTAAATTATTATTTGATAAAACAGTAAATTAAAGAGAAAGAAGCCGTATCGCAGAATTATTTACATTACAGTATAAAATAATTTGATTCAACGGGTACGCCCGCATAAAGAATGCAAGGTGAAATAATACAAAAAAATTGCAAATGGCAGAAGAATGCAAACCGTGGACACGTGTTTCTGACTAATTGGTAGTCCTCAGCACAGTGTAGCTAAGTTAAATGACGGACATAACTTAAAAAAGAAGACACTAAAGGAAAACCACTGACAGGAAGCCAGTCGCACCTTTGTGGCTTCCACTTGGATGGCTCTATATTAGGGCATCAACCGAGCATTGCACACGCAGGCGACTATAACAACCTGCGTGGTATTTCCGACCTAGGAGAATATATAAGTACAGAGGAAGAAGCTGTATCGCGGGATCATATACATTATAGTATAAAATAATTTGTTTTAATGGGTACGCCCACATAAAGGATGCAAGGTGGAAGAATGCAAATATATATACATACATATATATATATATATATATATATATATATATATATATATATATATATATATATATATATATATATATATATATATATATATATATATATATATATATATATATATATATATATATATATATATATATATATATATATATATATATATATATATATATATATATATATATATATATATATATATATATATATATATATATATATATATATATATATATATATATATATATATATATATATATATATATATATATATATATATATATATATATATATATATATATATATATATATATATATTTATATATATATATATATATATATATATATATATATATATATATATATATATATATATATATATATATATATATTTTTATATATCATATATATATGTATACATATATATATATATATATATATATATATATATATATATATATATATATATATATATATATATATATATATATATATATATATATATTTATATATATACAGAGAATAAGTTAGACGCGGGTTTAATTACATTCGTAAAAAATAAAGAATTATCAGGTATTTCCACAAAAAGAAAAAATTGCACGGTGGAAAAATGCAAAAATTGCAAATGGCAGAAAGATGCAAACCATGGGCACGTGTTTCTGACTAATTGGTCTTCATCAGCACGGTGTAGCTGAGTTAAAATGATGGACAAAACTCAAAAAAAGACACTAAAGGAAACCACTGACAGGGAGCCAGTCGCACCTTTGTGGCTTCACTTGGAAGACTCTTACGGTTTGAGAGCAACATCCAAGGATCGCACACGCGGGCAACTATAGCAACCTGCATGGGATTCCAGACCCAGGAAAATGAATAAGTACAGAGAATAAGTTAGACGCGGGTTTAATTACATTCGTAAAAAATAAAGAATTATCGGGTATTCCCGCAAAAAAGAAAAAATTGCACGGTGGAAAAATGCAAAAATTGCAAATGGCAGAAAGATGCAAACCGTGGATACGTGTTTCTGACTAATTGGTTTTCATCAGCTGAGTTAAAATGATAGACAAAACTCAAAAAAGACACTAAAGGAAACCACTGACAGGGAGCCAGTCGCACCTTTGTGGCTTCACTTGGAAGACTCTTACG
>JANEYF010005209.1:0-150295 GCA_029963845.1 Rhamnusium bicolor | reverse complement strand
GCACCGTAAAACGAGGAAAAAGTAGCTTCCTTCTTGAAAAAATTTTTTTTTAAGGTACAACCACTTGGGACCTTCACAGCATGATAGCCTAGATCCTTGGCCATCTGTAATGGCTAATTACAACATTTTTTTGGAGGTCAAACATTTTTTATTACGAGGAATGTCATAAATTTGTCAAAATTAATTTCTCTTACTTTTTCACACATCCTCATGATATCTCCGGAACCAATTGAGATAATTATATGTACTTTTTTTTAATTGATAAAGGAAATGTGGGCGAAGGTCACTGCTTTAATTTCGTTTTGATGTAAAATTTAATTTTTTTGTAAAACTGGGTAAAACTGGAACGTTTACTTTCCTTGCTGCATTTTTTTCGGTAAGCGAAAAACTTTTTTATTTTAAGGAATTTTGTTATACAATATGTGCATGAAATAAAGCTTACACTTCAAAGGAAGTTTTTAAAAAAAATTCAGTTTTCTACGACTTATAGTTTTCGAGATTTTGTTATTTAAAGTTGCGAGTTTTTCGAACCTAGATGCGCCTCACCGCGGCGCCACTCAAGTGTGTAGAGTATAGACTATTCAATACAAGTAATCTTATATTATACATATATGCCAGTTAGAAACACTTTTCTTTGTGTAATGTGAATGCGAATGAGTATTATTTTTATTGACTTTTTACATATTATTTAGTGCTTAACAATGGAATGTTTATTTTGTATTTTAAATAAACAAAGAAAATTTTCTTTTAAATGTTTCAAAATTATATTTTCACTCTACGTGTTTCGGCTTTTTAGGCCCTTTTCAAGAGTACAGATGAGAGGTACTAAATTATAATTTGTGTTCCTTGCTTATTATTGAATGTTACATCTGTAAAAATGGTTTGAAATATTTTTGTAATTTATAGAAAAGTTAAATTACTTTATCTAAAATGTGGTGACCTGCGAATATTTGTTGTTCATTTGTAACCGTTTTTTTATTTTTTGGAAGCTTTCTTAATTTCTAATATTTCTAGTAAGTCTAATTTTTAATACTAGAAATATTATAAATTAAGAAAGCTTCAAAAAAAAAACGGTTACAAATGAACAATAAATATTCGCAGGTCACACATTTTAGATAAAGTAATCTAACTTTTCTAAAATTACAAATATTTCAAACCATTTTTATTAGTATTAGTTGCCAGATGTAACATTCAATATATAAGCAAGGAACACAAATTATAATTGAGTACCCCCTCATCTGTACTCTTGAAAAGGGCCTAAAAAGCCGAAACACGTGTAGAGTGAAAATATAATTTTGAAACATTAAAAGCAAATTTTCTTTGTTTATTTAAAATATTTAATAATGTTTCACAAGAAGCCAACCGCAGAATCAGTACAATGTTTATTTTGTGTTATCAGAATTAAAATCAGGTAATACAATTCTGGTAAAATCTGTTGATACTGATGTCCTGATTTTGCTTTTACATTATTACTGTGAAACACCAGATATGTCCCAAAGGAATATATTTATACAATTAGGACATAGTAAGAATATACATTTTTTGTCAATTAACAATATTGTGGCAAATTTAGGAGAGGAAATTTGCAAGAAATTATTAACGATTCATTGCCTAACTGGTTGTGACACAACTAATGCCATGTATAAAATAGGGAAGAAAACGGCATTCGATGTTTTATATAAAAATTTAAATAATTTAAAAGATTTAGAAAACCTTCCTTTTCTGTCAGAGGATAAAGCGATGGAATTAGGGGTAAAATATACGCTCTATTTATACACGAATAAAAACAAAAATATAAAATCCCTAAATGAACTGCGATGGGACTTAACAAGTACAAATCGGCCAGCTTCTGAGATGCCTCCTACTGACCATGCTTTTAGACAACATTTAAAAAGGTAATAATTATTTTTCTAGATCGCCCATACCTATTAAAATAAACAACACACCTACATGTAATTATTTTCTTTTTAGGTGTCTGTATCAATTAAAAATTTGGTACAATAGCCATGTACAATACATGCAGTTGGAAGATCCAACTCGATACGGTTGGACATTTGAAGAAAATGTTTGGAAGGCAACTTTTTCTAGTCAAGAACCTGTGCCCGATATTGTAAGTCAAAGTTTGTCAATAAAATGTTCCGACAGGGTCTGTAACAACAACAGATGTACCTGTTTTGCTCAAGGTTTGAAATGCTGCAGTGAGTGCAAATATGCAAACTGCTGCAACCAAGGAACTGTCCAGATATTTTCAGATTCCGATGTTGAGGATTTTTAAAATATTTTTTATAACAAGTTTTAAATTTATATTTTAAAATAAATAATTAATTCGTATTTTTTTAATTCAATTTTAGGTTTTGATGTATAAATATAATGGATTTTAAATAATGTGCAATGTAAATAATGATAAGTAAAACCTTCTAAGTGGTTATGAAAATAAAATTTATATTAAAGATATGTCAAAAATAATACTTTATAGTATGCACCCACAACACGCATAGCACACTGATTAAAGCACAGTAGAACCGGGGAGCGAAGCTTCATGAAATATACTGCCCGCAGAAACTTAATTTCAAATAACAATAACTTGAAACGTATAAGTCGTAGAGTATTGAGTTTTTTTAAAAACTTCCTTGATGTGTTAATTTTATTCCATATGCATACACTGTGGCAAAATTCTTTAAAACAAAAAAAGTTTTTCGCTTACTGAAAAAAATACTGAAGAAAAATAAATGTTAAAGTATTACCTAATTTTATAAAAAACTAGGCTTTCCATGAAGACTAAATTAATTCAGTCACCTCCGCTCACGTTTCCTTTATCGACTAAAAAAAAAAAAAACTTGATTAACTCAATTGGTTCCGGAGATATCGTGAGGGATGTGTGAAAAAGTACGAAAAATTAATTTTGACAGATTTATGACATTTTTCATAATAAAAAAAGTTGGACCTCCCAAAAAATGTTGTAATTGGCCATTTCAGATGGCCAAGGGCCTAATCTATTATTCTGTGAAGGTTCCATGTGGTTGTACCTTAAAAAAATTTTTTGAAACGTTTTTTGTCGGTTTTTCAGTGTACTATATAACTAACATTTGAATTCAAAATAAACCATGTTGATATGTTCCGCAATTTTGTTGAATGAATACTAAATTTGGAACTAAAATAGCTCGTTTTAAAATATACAATTAACAATTTTAAATGCATTATTCAATCACTTAATGTAATACATGTGTGCAAGAAAACAATTTAATCAGAATATACTATTACCTTATTCAAAATCATTTATTATTATATTATTTTAATATAATTTACAGGTATGTTATTTTATTAACAGGGTCAGGAAACTACTCCGGAGTCCAGACTGGTGGCTATTACTGCCTCATGTGGTTGACAGGAGGATATACATACGTAGACAAATAAAAGCAAAAGTATAAAATGAATGAAATACATACCGCTTGATACAATGTATTATTCATAATTACTGAAGTCCGCCATCTCATTAGCATATAATATGGTCACGACACAAGTAATCGTTCAGCAATCATGGCTGTTAAATTTGAGCGATTTGGTCTATACATGTTTGTACAAGGAAAATAAACATTCCACATCTACTGAGGTTAACGGCGCAAATTCTAAATAGTTCACATGGACAGGCACTAAAAACCTCACAGATAATTTTCACAAATTTTACACAATGTTTTGTATCCCAGGTTCCTGTGTAAAACATGTTTTAGTTTATTGTTTATAGCCCGACTTTTGCTGTCGGATAGAGACAAAGCCTTTATTTAAACACCCAAAATTCTTAGGATAACATTAACAACCTTATTACACCAAGTCAGTTATTTCATCTAGTATCACTCATAAAAATTTATTTCAATATTGCCCAAAACATTTTTATACACACTTGGTTGATATGTTTTACATAAATCATAAAAGAAAATCCCCTTTTATTACTGTACCGGCAACTTTTTGTCGATGGATAGCCGAATTCATGTCTTTCACAATCACGGCGTGTATGAAATACGTAACGTCGACTGCATGGAGTACACAGAATATGTGATCCTCCTGTTGTTAAGTTATCAAAGTTTTCAATCATTTTTATAGTTTATACACAAACGGTAGCTACTGGGCCATTTCCAAGAGCGTTTTATGCGAGAACCAAACCAAAGACCACAAGGACCGCACGCTTTCATGTTACTAAGTTAGCTGAACTGGGCCAAGTAAACTGTAGAAAATCTGCCAGTTACAGTATAATTACTTCATTATTAACCTTTAACATTTTACAATCAAAAATCATGAGATATTTTTTGAACTACAACTTTTAAAAATCCATAATAACATATGCTAAAAAAAGATATTAGTACTGTCGCCTCGAAAATTGTACTTCGTTTCCATTAGGTTGTTGCAAAATATAAGTATTTACGTTTCATACTGTATACAAGGTAAATAGTCTTGAAAAAGTATGTATAACAAAAAAATGTACAAATTTGCGAAATAGTAAAAAATCATATCTACATATTTTTCATATAAATTTCACAACATAATAAACACGAAATATAGCAACACCGTCTTGGTCAAAGAATAGCGCATTTTATATCATTGGCATGGGCGTTGCCAAAGAAGGGCAGGGAAAGACTCCCCCTGACTTTTAGCAGATAATGAATATCTTTCATTAATATATGGATAGGTATGGTAAGAGGAATCGCTTTAGTGATGGGACGTGCAGGGGTACGACGCGACATTATGGCGGGAAAGTCTAACACATGACATCTTCCGTCTTTTACACCGTTTACATTAAAGCGATAAAGATGATTAATTGTTGTTTATGTCGGCACGCGACCGAGGCGGAGTTTCACTTACATTCTGTGATACTTCAGGTCCGCACTTAGTTTTGTTACCGATTTGTTTAGCAGTGCGTTGTAAGAGAAAGTGTAATATTATAAGTAATAATTATTATTTTATATTTGTTTATATGCTGGTGTGTTTTTGAAAATAATTTAAGAAGGTTATCGTGTTGCGGTGAGTTGTATAATATATGGTAATATTATAAGTAATAATGGATTGCAATGCACTGAATCTACGGGGAAAAAATGGAACACTGTAACTGGATTACGACAAGAACATGGAGGGACTAATATTTGAGGAATGGTTTAAAAATACCCTAATTCCAATGCGAAGTACCATTCGAGATAACTGTATAAAACTCCTAACAAGAGTTCTACTAAGCTTAAGGAAAATTATAATAAGGTACAGCACAACTCTTGACAGTCCTGCAAACGAAAATTTATGAGAAGTATATTGTAGACACTGTTGCGGAGAGCTATGGCCACAAAGTGTTGAGATTACCGCCATATTTCTGTATTTTCAACCCGATTGAATTAATTTGGTGTAAATGTCAGAAAAGGAAATACTTTTCCGAAATTCGATAAAAATAGTCGTAGAGTTAATTCAAAATGTAGTGTCGAAAATTAACAGGGAAGATTGGGAAAAAAGAATTAGAAAAGTAATTACAATTGAGGATGATTATTTAAAAATTGCTGGATGTCATATAAATGGTGGAAATAAATTTATTATAAATTTAAACGAGTAAGTAAGTAGTTTATCTGAAAATGAAGAAGAGGGTGAGAAGGGCGAGGATACAGAGGAAGAAGCGATGTGAGGTAAGGTAAAGTGATGTTAAGAAGTGAATTTTGTGACATCAACAACTGTACTATTTATATCCGTTTTTGTACTTTCGTAATTGAGTGCTTGATAAATATTCTTTTTCAGGATGTTATTATTAAATAATCAATTTGATATTAAGATAAGGCAGGTTAAACACATGAATGTGGATATCTCAAAAACTGTTATTACTATTAAAACTGATATTACATATTGCTAATTCGGAAAAAGTTGCCTATCTAATTAAGTTTATTTAATTACGGGAAAAATATGTGACTTCATTTGTGTCTAAACAGAGTGTAATAAATTAGTTTTAAAATACGTTAATTAATTAGTCCCCTTACACTTTCGAATGATTAAAAATAAAATTTATTTTTTGAAAAATTCTAGTTTTCCCGTCATAAGTGTCTGCTTTGGTTGATGATCAACTGTTTTTCTGTTCCCATGTTCTCATTCCATGGGAAAAAATCTAGAACCTCCATGTTTGATTTGTTGTCACCAAAATGAATCACCTGTTTTATTAATTTATTCTTAAGTTATCAAAATTAAACTTAATTCATCCTGTATGAATGAGAAATAATTCTTCCGTGCAAATTGAATTTAATTAAAAAAATTGCATGCAACTTATCATGTGTCAACATAAAATGTTTCAATACGGCAAAAAAGATTTCAATGCTAGACAAGTAAAGAACTGTTACCTAGTTCTTTACTTGCTAGCATTGAAATCTTGGGATAAAATAAACAAAATTAACTATATGTAAGAATGTAGGTAAACACAAAAATATATTTCAAATCCTGTTGCCAATGTATCAAATGATAACCCCTTCAAATTAAAAAAAGATGCAGATATAACTAAAAGAAAAAAACTCTGTTATGGATGCTTAAAACAGGTTTGTCAAGAAGGGTGAAGAAACTTAATACTATGTATTTAGGTTATCTAGTTTAGAAACTGTTACTTTTTGATTTCCCTTTCTATATTTTTTTATATCTATTTCAGCATAAACTATTACAAAGGGCTTAATTATTCAGAAATATCAAGTAAATATGGTGATAATATTTTATGACTATTATTGGTAAAAATTTATTGCCATATTATGTAGATATTTAGATAAATTATCTGTCAACACATCCCTTCAGATTAATAAGGCTTAATATATTTATTAGGTACTTATGTAATTAAATTATTACCCAACAACTGCAACCACAAGCTCCACATAATTGGTAGTGTTTTTATTTTATAATCTAAATAGGAAACATAAAACCACATACCTGTGATGAAATAGGTTTATGGTCCAACGTGGGACTATCTAACTGAGGCACTGGTGGAGTAGTAATGTCAAAAAGCCCAGGACTGAGTTTAATGTCCCTAAGCAGTGGGTCCATTGGAGGTATTGACTTAGGTTTGATAGGTGGTACACTTTCAGGACACAAGAAAACTTCAATTTCCCCCGTGTCACTTTTCATTTGAATACTATATTTGTCCTCCTGGTTCTCACCTGTTGGTACAGACAATTGGGTATTTGGTGGTGCTTTGATAGCCATTACAGTCTTATGTCGAAACCTATCTATTGAGCGTAAGTCTTGGTACGTAACGTAGCCAAATCTATCATTATTCAATTTCGTCAATTCACTTGCAGCTAAAATAATCATTTTGTCCAAAGCATTTTCTTGGTCCTCTAACATTTGCATCTGTCTAGTAAGTGCCAAGAAGTTACTACTATCATCGTGGCCACCTTTCCACTGAATGTTGTTTTTAGATTTCTTTTCCAAAATTCCTATACCTTCTAAAACATTAGTTATGTCATATATCCTTCTTTTTTGAACTTTCAACTCTTGCGAAGCTTTATTTAAATCCACCACGCCATTAGGCGACTTTTCAAGTAAATCCGAAAACTTTTTTGTAAGAAGACTCAGAGATGTGTCATAACGAGTATTTTTTTTTACTGGCGTCTGTCGTTTTGGTCTCTTAGGTTGAGGGGCCTTAAATTCATGAGTGATTGGTACAACCGAAGGTACATAGTGCTGTGACTCCAAATTCAATTTCCTTTTCACTGCAGGAGCCTGTGCAGGTATCGACGAAGACATAACCTGGTTAATAGGTGTGGCCCCATATCCGTGGTCCAACAAATGAGGACTAGGCGTAAATTCGGACTTTACAATGTTCATGTCAGGAGTAGAACTAGTCGAAATAGTCTTATACCCTCTGGGGCTTTCATTGCGCCTAATTGCACGAGGCATCGTGATCAGTTTAATTTTCTTGATATTAATACATCTACATTTATATTATTTGTTCCATTAGTAAACAAGTTTTTTATTGAAATTTTTTTTCAGTAATCTGCAGAAAAAAACTTGATGAAATGGTACCTACCAAAAAATGAGTCTGGTTTTCACCACTAAAAATCTCAAAGTACCCATGTTTAGATAAATTAAGTACCTAAGCTTAATCTTTGGAGACAAGTGGATTTACATTTAAAATCTAGTTTGATAAATTATACAATCAAAAACTTTCCATTTTCAAATACTTGTGCCATTATTATACTTATGTAGGTCCGCACTCTCAGATTTAGAAAATTAACCCGATTTAAGGATAATCTTGACGATTACGATTATAAATACGAATTTTATAATTCTCGTGGCAGCAGTACGTTTTGAATTATTAATACCCTACAATAAATGTTTACCTACGTCTTCTTTGTGGATTTTTAATGGCAGAAAACCTCTGAACATAAAATGCATCGCTGGCAAGAACCAGAGATAATTTTAAAAACCGTTGGAATGCAAGGGGAGGGTCACATTTAGTTCTGGCTTTTCAGCGATATTTGGGAATAAAACGTACCCTCTTAAGCTAGTAACTTTCTGTCTATATATATTGTAAAATATGCTTAATCATTAGTAAAGATTAAATCGGAATTTGGTATGTGTTTTAATTAAAAATTGCGTACAAAAATAACATACCACCCTGCCCTAGCAACCGCCATCATGCAATTTCTCCCCGCATAAATTGGAAAGAAAAACCCATCGAAGCTTACCTTTTGTCTGATCCCTGCCTACTTAGATGCACTGCACTAAATTTAGTTGTAAGTTATGTTATTTTTTTGAATCACTTACTAAAATTCTACATGTTCCGGAATATTAAACAAAATGGTTTCCTAACTAGGTACTCTGTTAACCGCTGAAGAGGATAGGAAAACACAAGCTCAAACAACATCGAGGCTGAGGTAATAACTTTTAATTAATGATTTTCATATTCGGTAAGGTATGGGCTTTCACGTGGCGTAATTTTTATTGATGTATGAACTTCCGTTAAACGACAAAAAAATTATTAAAATAGGACCCGATTTTGCCTTGGCGTGTACACTTTACTGCTGGTTACAAAACATCTGCCATCTGTACCGGGCATTGGCGCGAATTGATGCGGCTGCGCAGATCATGTATCTCACAGATGATCCCAGGAAAAAATATCTTTTTTACCTGAAGAACAGCTGCCGCAAGGACCTTTAATAAATTAAATCGAAGCATAAAGTATGGTGCTAAATCATTAACCTGAAGAAATAACCAAGGTTATGCGAATTAAAAATATTTAAATCTGCTAACCTAAATGACAGCTAGCGAGATATCGAATGTAAACAAATATGGCAGAGTGGAGTAGTTGGTTGGCGGGGGGAAGCGGAGCGTGGATCGGATACCTTTCTTATGTCATGTCACCGACTTTGAGGGGGTCGAAATAGCACTGGCCGTTACATTGTATCTTATTGTTGTATTAATTATTGAATTAATCTAAATCCACTGTAAGCTCTAAAGCTAGGTACGTAGATAGGGAGGTAGGCAGGACCCATGAAATGTATTTTATTATATCATGGGTAGGACCTACCATCCAGAATCTACAAAAATGTATGTATATGCACAATTACGAAATTAGTACCTTATAAGAAGGATAAAGGACCGCTTGTATAAATATTAATAGATTCAGGTCATAGGTCATAAATAAACCTAGGTGAGAATTGTTTAACACATTTAAGATTTCCATGTTCCAGTGGTGGATCCTAGGAGGGGCACGTAGGCGTAAGTTTAAACCTAGTTAAAAAAATCTGAAAAGTATCCATAATTATAACTATACTGTGTAAAATTTCCAAAATATGAAACTTTTGGATAAATATCAGGAAATTTTGCACCAAACCTAACCCTGCCATGATAACTAAAAATACTTTAACTGTTAAAAAAATAATTACCTAAATTTAATATTGGTATTTATTACATACAAACGAATATGCAATCCTACCATATCAGAAGTAAACTAATGTGTCTATAAATCCCACTTGTTGAATTTATCCAATATTTTGCATTTCTCACTTGTCTGGTAAGATACGTGCACCCATTATTTTTCCAATAGGTATATCCAAGAAAACATCAAATGTGTTTCGTTTAAAATTGGTTTGTATTATGCAATCAACCCTCACTTACATAATTTTCTTTATGCAATTCAGTACTACCATTTATGCAATTATACTATACAATTTTGTTTCATACACTAAATTGAATGTGAAACCGCAAATATTACGAAATCTAATAAATAAAAAATTTTGTTATTTTCCATTGTTTTCTTTTATTATGGATACACAGACCGACGCGCAGGCGAACATAGCTTGGAAAATAGAATTAATTCATGACGGTTTAATAAGTTTAAAATATGTAAATTAAAATTTTGTAATAAAAAAATAATGATTCTTAGGTAAGAAAATAAATTTATCGTTTACCTATATATGAAGCAGTTGAGATGAGGAATGGAATGGTCCAAGAAAAAGTCGTTCGTAGGTAGGTATATAGAGTCTCTTCATGGACGTCACCAAGGGGGAAGCACCCCTGTCTCTTAGCATTAATATTTCCATTAATATATAGATATAATATAATGAAAACCAATCGATTACAGTGCTAAATAATTAAAAAAACTGCCTTAATTCACATTCACAAAGAAATTTTATTGCAATTTTTCAGTCATCCATAATACAAATTCTAAATTATTCAAAAAAAATGTGTTCCCGCCCTCTTGGATATTTTGGAGGCGACGCCCATGACTCGTTCTTTATAAAGGTAGAACAAAAATTAAAGATAGGTTCTACAGTCTACACATCAATATAAGAAAAAATGCTTAAAATATTAACATGCTGTTTCGGAGTTATGATATACTAAGGGTGTTAAATGTTTGGTAAGCCATCAGCGGTGGCTGGTGAAATTTAGGATACGCCATATCTTAGTATTGGAGCATGGGACCCAAGTAATTTTAAGACATAACTATTAAGATTAAATGAAGAAGTTTTGCAAAAAAAATACGATTGAAATTTGCGAAAAAAAGTTGGAAAAAATTGTGAGCCTCCAAGGTTATTTATTAAACGATTTGTAAAGTATTTGCGAAACATTTTTTTGGTCACAATCAGGTGGAAAATATAGCGACAGATTTTAAATTTCATAAAAAAATATTGATTTTTTACAAAGTTGCACCTTTTTGAAATTTGCACGAGGAATAAGTGAATCTAAAATATAATTTCAAAACGGTATAACTTTATAGAAAACCAATATTTTTTGATGAAATTTGAAATCAGTCCTTATATTTTCGACCTGATTCTGGAGAAAAAATGTTTCGCAAATATTTTACAAATCGTTTAAAAAAATAACCTTGGAAGCTCACAATTTTTCCAACTTCTTTTCGCAAATTTCAATCGAAATTTTTTTTTTGCAAAACTTCTATATTTTGTCTAAATGGTTATGCCTTAAAATATTATTTGGGTCCCATGCTCCAATACTAAGATATAGATATGACAGTCTAAATTTTCACCAGCCCTCGCCAGAGCCATACTAAAAATTGCTATTTTCCTAAAAAAATTAATTAACCATGGACGTCGGCAATATACCACAGAGAAGAACAGGCTTCCCCCTGTATCTCTCACAGATCGATATTGTTTGTACAATGAAAAGATGATTAATAGACAATAACATAATTATTTATTTATAAATAATTTAACGTTCGTATTTCCTATTAATTCAACGAATCAGACCGTTAAAGTTTTTTATTTTTCTAGGATTTCCCTGAAATGACGTCACACATTTAGGTTGGAGTATAAACAATATAAACTATAATAATGAACAATAGGTCTCTTCGGGTGCAGTGAAGTTATACCATTTGTTATGTGACCACTAACTGGTTTTTAAAAATAATCTTAATTTTGAAATCATCCAGTTAGAAATTATTAGGTGTGTTTCTTTTTGTTCAAGAGATGTCAGATAATTTCAGATGTAACAGAAATTTGTCTGTTTTCTTTTACTATCTCAATTTGAGATACTGCACTTCTAAATTCAGTCCCCCAGTATCTCATGGCAATTCAATGAGGGCTACCATTTTTAGGCTCACCAGTTGGTGCGGAACAATTTTATAGGGTTTTATTATAATCATTTCGTACACCAGTAAATAAAAAACTTGGTAATTATGCCTCAGTGTTGTGCAGTTTCATTTTGTTCGGGAACAAAAGGCGGACATATGTTTCCGAGAGACAAAATTTGTCTAAAACAGTGGTTGGTAGCGATTCGCAGGGATAACTTTACCTCCTTCGAAATATTCGTGTGTTTGTAAGGAACATTTTAATTCTGACGATTATGCGTTACCAAAGGAGTCTACTACGTCGTAAATAATAATCATGCACATTCGTTGTTTTCATCATGTTCATGATTGATATAACCTAATTTTATTGACATAAGACATATCTGATAATTGCAATTAATTTCCATACTGAGCAAGTAAATTACTACTTTCCCCTTCTGCCTCTGTATTGAATGTTTTAAGCTAATTTTTATAAAAATCATTAAAAACCCGCGTTAAAAAGTCGTAATAAACATTAACGTTCAGTGTCATTAACCTTACCCTACACTAACGCCTCTTGTGGTGAATTCAAGCGCGGTAGCCCTCTTTGCGCTTGGAAGGGGGAAATTCGACATTTCTATGGATCATTTTATCAATAAGTACGCTGATTTTATATTGGTTAGGTAATCAGTGTGAGAATATAGTTCTTCTATGGTTATGAGGTCGGTTTCTCTTAATTTTTTTTTACTGACACGACGAACATATTCGCTGATTCTGCCACGATCACACCATATCATAACAAAATTAAATCACAGAAACCTGTTTCAACTAATTACAATAGTCCGCTAGGTATCAATATTTATTATTTATTAGAAAGAAATTTGTTGAATAATTTTATTATACAACATATTGTTCTGTGATGTGAAAGATTTGTTTTAAGGTAAGTACTCTTGTTATAGATTTTAAAGAACCACAAATAGATAATTATTTGGTGATGGCGGTGGTTGACTGACACTTTGAGTTTCGGTTAACACTAATCGGATGTTAATTTCTAAGGAAACCATTGTTGTAACAATAAGAGAGGAAGAGATATTGTCATCCGATTAGGTTAACTGAGACTCAAAGTACCGGTCTTTAATTAAACTTTTGATAACTGTTCTTTTTGGGTTATATTGTTATATGTTTACTGTTTACACTTCAAACTGAATGTAGTTGCCCTATGGTCAAAGTAGATTTAACCGTTTAATGATCTATAGGAAAGTACGATAATTGCAGCGGCGTATACCGGTATATGTGCTGATATCTCAGTAATTCGGTGAGATATGTGAGACAGAATGAGTACCGATATATACCGCTTCAATTATCGTAATTTGGCTTGTGTCTCAAAGATATACTATTTCTGAATATATGAAGTGGTGGGCAAAGAATATCGTTCAAAAATGTTGACGGGAAATGTTAACAAAAAGTGCATACAATAGTACACTGACGGTGATTTTCATTTGTAGCACTCATTGTGCGCACTGAGTTTATCTCTGTCCTGTATAGGGCGTTCAGAGCCTTACTATCCCATTTTAAGATACAAGGGGAGATACAATCAGTGCGCACTAGTACAACTAATGGAAACCACCACATGAGTAAAATTCATTATGAGATGTGTTCGCCAGGATTACTATCAGTGGTCGGACTCCAATGATTAGAAAAGTCTGATAGAAAGGAGAAATGACGTCAGATTCTAAAATTTGGTACTCTAATAAACTTTTCAATCGAAAACTCCTCTCCCCTCATGCCCCTATTAAATAGAATGAGGGTTAACGTGGTTGAATTCACCACGAGAGGTGCTAGTGTACGGAAAGGTCAATGTCACTGAACGTTAATGTTTACTACGGCTTTTTAAAGCTAGTTTTTAGTAATTTTTATAAAAATTAGCTGAAAAACATTTAAACACAATGATGGCAGAAGGGGAAAGTAGTAATTTACTTGCTCAGTAGGGAAATTATTGTACTTATCAGAAGTGTCTTATGTAATTAAAGTTAGGTTATATCAAGAATGAGTATGATGAAAACAACGAATGTACATGTATATACTTTGGTAACGCATAATCGTCAGGATTAAAATGTTTCTTACAAACACATGAATGTTTCGAAGGAGTAAAGTTTTCTCTATCAACCACTGTTTTAGTCGAGTTTTGTCTCTCGGAAGCATATGTCTGCCTTTTGTTTCCGAACAAAATGGAACTGCATAACACTAAGGCACAATTATCAAGGTTTTTTATTTGCTGGTGTACGAAATAATTATAATAAACACTATAAAGTTTTCCAAGCCTAACAATAACTTTTGACACGACCTTACTCGACCGGTGGCGCCAACTGGTGAGCCTGAAAACGTTAGTCCCCATTGAAGCGAAAACTCATGCTTCCTGCTTTGTACCTAATTTAATGAGAGGAAGTTCCTAATTCTGCATAAGTTTGCTCCAGTAGAAAGCTACAACTGGTTTAATTGATGAACTTTTTAAATGCGCATGTCTAAACATCAACTAGTCGGGAATCAGTTGGTAATTTATACTGCTGGAATGATTTTTTTTGGTTTTTCTTTTGCTTTTTTCGCACTTTCTCAGTTCTGCGTATGACATTTGTTTAATACTTATAAATAACATAACCTATAGCTCCGTTTTTGCAATCATTTTGAATCATTTGTGTTTAAATTTCCCAAAACAATAGTTAAAAGATGGATCGATTTTTTTCTATCTTTATGAAAACTAAAGAATGCTACCATAGAATGTTAGGTTATTCACAAATACGTTTATAATTCAAATAGTTTTAAACGACATTTTATATTCGAACTTCGCATGACCAGGCTAAAGTTCGTGGAAAATCCGCGAATTCTTCAAACCGTTTGAAATTGGTTAGAATCTAATCAGTTGACATGCCTGGACACTGAACTAGTAGTCAGAATCCACGATTTGTCTGCTGGAACGTCAATTTCGATTTGCGCATGTCGTGCGAGAATTTCAAACCGTTTCTGACTGCTGCTGGAACAAACCTTATTTATTAGTGATTCGCAATCTAGTTCATTTTAAGGAGCTAGTTTTCGCGAACTAGTTCCCTGATAAGACTCATTCTTTTTTATTAGTTCGTTCGTGAACTATATGCGCGCGCAAAACACATGGAACGATATAGAGGAACGATTTAATTTGAGTCATTCAGATATTTGGTCGGTAGTGGTCATTCACTTTCGTTCATTCCCGGTTGTTTTAATTTTCATTCCACTGCGAACACTCTGTCACTAGTTAGTTTCAGCAAAGAGTGAGGACGACAGTTCACTTCGCCAATCTGATGGGTCGTTTTGTTTTTGATTACCCCCGTTTCTTATACGTCTGGCCTATCAAATATTTGTGCGCGGATGTGGTAAATAACCAATCAAATTGGTAGTTGTAAAACTCGTTCAGCTGAACTTATTTTTCACTTATGCGAAATATTATACTTTAGTGTAAAAAATAAAGATGCAGTCAACGCAAATAAGGAATGTTGAAGCGAGACAAATTTCCACTATAGTAGAACCTTATGAGTTCTGTGTTTGAGCTCTACAGAGTACTACACAGAGTACAGACTGCAACCGCAGTTCGCATTAGTCGCAACCGTCGTCATTCGTCAGTCGTCCGGTCCATAACTTTGTTTTGGTTCCGTTTATTACTGTTCTAAAATTGTTCTTGTCAGGCGCAAATAAAGTCCCGTCATGGCAATATACCAAAATAGGATATATTTTTAATTTGCGCATGACGGGAACTGTCCTAGAACTTTGAAAAGTCTGAACCAAAACAAAGCTCATATTTGCATGAAAAACACAACTCATTTAACATATTGGTACAAATCTAGTACACTCATAGTACATTTCTCTAGCAACACTGATAACGAGTGAAGTAGCGAAAAAAGCAACTTATTAAATGACGCTTACCGGTTAACATTTCTATGAACTAAAATCAAACAAATTCAAATGATTTACCTTGGATATCAACAAAATTCATCTGTGGCGAAAACCTCGATAGGTCAACGTTGACACTTTATTTATCAAAAGAAATACAACAAATTCATCTGAATCACTGTTCACGATCTGGCCATTGCTGGATGAAGACTTTGAAGTAAACAATAAACATAACCTATTTGTATACAAATTTTCAAACTGACAGCAAATTTTAAACAGTATATGCATTTAAAAACTAATATCAGCGTACCTTAAATAAGTCTCTTTGAATATGTAAATAATAAAATTTGTTCAACAAAATAATTTCTTTTCCAACTCAGTAACAACTGTATCACTGATAACCACACAGAGCAGATAAAAGTTGACAGCTATTTCTATTTATTGGGAAGTAAAATCACCACGGCGCGTATACGGCGCTGCGATCCAAGAAGTAAAGATCAGCTGATTCTTGGCTTGTTTACAGTCGCTTATTTGCTTTTGTAGATTATTCCTTTGGTAGAAAAATATATATTAATCGAAAGTTTGTAGATAAATTCAATAAGCTTAACCTATTTTGCACTATTTTTTGCTAATTTGTGGGGAGTACCTAACCTAAAAATGTCACTATTATAAACATAAATTCATCTGGCTTAGACATGCATTACCGAAGTTAATGTTTTTCGCATCAATTAAGCTTTCTCAAATTTAATTTTCTTCTATCTATTTTCTCCAAGGTACCACATATCAGCTATTGGTGATATTAACAAATTCCCCGTTTTGCTTGGGAAAATAGTGAAAGTGCATTGATCTATCCACATTTCTCCTAGTGAGAATTACACACAACAAATCGTTTTATACACTGTTTTCTTCGGCATATTGTGGAATAAACGCTGATGAAATAAAAAAACGGTAGTAATACCCTGACAAATTATATAACAATATGAGTAAAGATCAAAGTGAATTTAGCAACCAGAGGGCGACGGAAAGCTTAAATTCCCAATATGTAATATATTTTTTTTGTAGGGCACGTGAACCATTGATTTGTTACTATTAGTTGCTTTCTTTTTTGAAAACCTTGCCCTAAGTTTTAGGTTGCACTGAGTAAATATAATATTTTTTTACTGTATGTCTCCCCACCATAAAACAACAGGTTAGCTAAGACTGGTGGTAAAATGAAAGCACCTATTATGTCTTCATGTACTATCAACGAAAGCATATACAATTTACAAGGTCCTATTCCGTTCATTATAATAGAATGAGGGCTACCGTTTTTAGGTCCACCACATGGCTCCATTGGCGAATAAGATAGTTGTCAAAAGTTATTATTAAGCGCGTAAAACGTTTATAGGGCTTTATTATAATTATTTTGTACACCAGTAAATAAAAAAACTTGTTAATTATGCCTCAGTGTTGTGCAGTTTCATTTTATTCGGAAACAAAAGGCATATGTTTTCGAGAGACAAAACTCACCTAATACCAGTGGTTGGTAGCGATTCGCAGGGATAACTTTACTCCTATGAAACATTCGTATGTTTCTAAGAAACATGTTAATCCTGACAATTATGCGTTACCAAAGGAGCCTACTACAGAAAATTGTAACAATCATGCACATTCGTTATTTTCATCATGCTCATGCTTGATATAACCTAACTTTAATGATATGACACCTCTGATAGGTACAATAATTTCCCTACTAAGCAAGTAAATTACCACCACTTTCCCTTCTGCCATCATTGTATTAAATATTTTTAAGCTAATTTTTATAAAAACGACTAAAAATCCGCGATAAAAAGCCTCTCGTGGTGAATTCAAGAGCGGTAGCCCTCATTGTAATCATTGATTACAATGAGGGCTACTAATTAAATACGCTCTAAGACAATGACATAATAAACACTACAAAAACGCAGAGAGACGTAATCTAAAATTTAAAACTTTTTAGATGTAATCAGAGCTGTCAGATACTTCAATTAAAAGAATTGAAATAGTAATTTAATTATTTTAATTCAATTACTTTTTTGGATGCCTTAAAATAATTGGTATTTGAATTACTTTTGTAAAAGTAATTGTAGTTTGTAATTGTTTTATTGTTTTTGGTAATTGAAGTACTGAACAAATAATTCAATTCCTTTTGGGTAATTCAATTCCTTTCAAATACTTTAATTACTTTAAAATAATTGAAATTGTATCGAAAATATTCCGAGAAAAATCGCAACTCGCTCGGCTTTAATAACTTGTCTGAGCTTGTCGTTTGACAGTATTTTCGTTTTCTTTCAGTTATCCAGTGCACTACACAGTATACAGTAGCTGTGATTGGAAGAAAACCATGTTTTTATTTATTTGTGTCCTCGTGTTTTTAATTCTTAAAAAAGTTGCCTGGCAAGGTAAGTAAATATTAAATAAAAAATTTGTTCTTTATTATTTTTTAAGTATTAATATATGTTATACATGTATCTCCGATATTGGCAATATCTATTATTTTACCTATTTGATTTAATCAAATACCTATTAATACTAGTTACACTGACAAAATTTTTTAATAATGATTGTAGAAACAAAATTTTTGCACAGAAATGCATTTCACGTTGAACTCAAATATCGAATAAAAAATGTCTGTCTGTATGTATGTCTGTGTGTAGACCATTTCTTGTCGATACAATAATTTCTTTTAGACTTGAAAATATTATTTTAAATTTAGTACCTATACATGTAAAATAGCTTGGTAGAACATTACCTACATACGTGTTTGAATGACCTAATAATTATTTAAAAATACATGTACATTGTGCCTCTTTTTTTGGTAGGTATTTGAATTTCTTTTATTTTCAGTCGATATTTCAATTATTTTTGGTAATTCAATTACATTCAAAGTAATTCAATTAAATAGAGTAATTGAAGTATAAGGTAAAGTAATTGAATTCCTTTACTTGAAAAAAATATATTATTTTCGTCGAGTAATTGATACTTGAAGTACTGTGTAAAATGAGGAGTAATTGGTAATGGAAATATTTACCACTTTGATTGATAATTGGTAATTGGTACTTCAATTACTTTTAATGGGTAATTGTGACAGCTCTGGATGTAATGCACCCAAAAAAAAATTTTAATGTTCACACCCAAATCACAGTTGACAGCATAGAAAAGTTTCAAAACAAAGCTAATATGGATTGTTGCGTTGAAAGTGTCGATTTAATAGGTAAAATGCGTGATTTTCTTTTTGCATACTGTGCTCTTGCTTTGCTTTAAAATGACTACGGCGCGTATGGCGGCATGCGATGAGACGAGTAAAAATCAACTGATTATTACTTTGATTACATTCGTTTTAAGTACTTTTGTAGGTTCTTTCCAATCTTAGGTAGCAAAATTCATATTATTATAGTAACTGAAAACTGGTGTAACATATTTTACACTATTTATTGCTAAATTGTTGGAGTATTTAACTTAAAAGTTTCTATTGTTATATTAATTATTTTATAATACCGTCTGTATTATAGTCCTCTGACTTGAAATGGAAGGAACTACTTTTCCCATTATAATAATATGCTTTGTTCTATCTATTTCCTCTGCGAGACAATAGCTGTTGGTGACGAAAATAAACCTAGCATCTTATTTCTTGGTAAAATAGTGAAAGTGGATTGTTTTCCTTGAATTCTTCGGTATATTCGGCACATTGTGGAATAAACGTTGAAAATTAAAGCGGTAGTAAAACTCTGATAAACAAACTATACAAACAAATATGAATAATATCAATGACTTCTCAAGTCATTAAAAAATTGTAGTTATTTATTTGCGCTGATGGTCAGTTCACTTGATCACATTTGATCTCGTTAGAAGTCACCTGCGCGAGTCGCAAATAAAACGTGCAGCAGCCTCGGATGTCGGGCGCATGCGTATTTGGGAGGCAGACGTTTATTTTATATGTTTATGTTACATCGATTTTTCGTAGGTTCTTATAAAAATCCTGAAAAAGATGGCAACATGATCCAGAAACCAACTTGACATTTTCCACGAAAATATCTTCTTTAATACCGCAAAATAACGAAGTTAGAAAAATTGTTCGAATCCCAGGAAAAACGCAACATATTTTTGAAAATTCCTTTGGCTCCCATTTAACCAACTTTAACTAAACTTTTCTACTTTCTCGTATCTTGGAACAGACAGGTTTTCTCTGGCGTTCTTATCAAGTATTTTCACATCACAGTTATTATCTTACTATGTGGATGTACCCATTTATATTGTACTTGCAAATATCGGTACGATGCATGATAATTTAGAAGAATTGATCATCAAAGTATTTCACTTAAAATTTCACAACACAAATCACAAATAACACTACTTGTTTACATTTAAAATGCTTTGCCTGCTTTCTGCGCCAGATCTGGGGTCCAGTGACGTCACCCCATCGACGTTTTTGGCCGGCAGTTTGCGCGCGTAGTAGACTAATTCAAACTTTAATGCTGACAACTTTTGTAAAAAATATAAAAAAATCCTTTATAGTTTTTGTATCGATTCCATAAATGCCAAAAAATATATTTTGTGTATGGAGCAGTGGCGGATTTAGGAGGTGGGGGCGCGTTCCAAACGCATTGTATCTGATTGCTTAGTTGTAAAAAGTGTTTGAATATTTAAATGACCGGTCTCTCCATTGATACTGAGAAGGGAACCATACAAAGACAGTAATGAGAATAACACACAATGAAAATTTGTTTTTTTCTTTATTTTTCTTCTTTTACCCTCTTTATTAAGCATGTTAAAGTATGACTAATCTATATATTTACTGATAATTCAATCTTTTTGACCATCTCCACAATATCAGAAATAAACCCAAACCCTACACCACTTCGGTCATGTATTGCAATTGGCCAGATGTTGTTAAACGTGTCTTTTTTACTTTAGTCACAATTGTCACAAATAATTGATGTGATGTCATTGTAGTCGGTCAGATGTAGTAGGTGACATAAAAGACGATTTTGTACGCCTAATACAACGTTAATTTCTACTCCCCCTAAATACACCACTGGTGCGCCCCTCCCCCTTGGCCAAATCCTAAATACGCCACTGGCATCGGGCCTATTAAAATATGGGTATTTCCGAATTGGGGAACTTAAGATTTTCATATTCACTATTCATTTCCATCAATTATTAAAAATAGTACTTTTTTCAACCCGTAAGAAAAATATGTAATATTACATAAAATAGCCACTGAATGCGAATATGTCGGGTGTTTTTTTTTTTTTTAAATTTGCTGTTTCCAAATTAAGTTTTTTCACGTTTTCTTTTCAGGAAAATATATATCGCTAAAGAGATAAGCAACTTGACTTGGGCGAATTAATACACTTATCTAGAAAAAATGCACAACACAATTACTTTTATCTTACATTTATTTGTGAATTAATATGGAACAGTCTATTCCTAGGAATATATAATGACAAACCCAACATTTGCTAATAGAATGAAACAAGCAACTACAACCTTACTTGTGTACAGAAACTGAAAGAGAACGTAAAAAAAGCAAAAATGTAATTATTTGTTTATTATTTATTATACTACCGTGGTAAAAAATAATAAAATCGAAATACATTATCATACATATTGATATCCTAATAAAACTAGCATGCATTCGATAACTAAATTTACACATTCATAAAACAGATCGCATAATAAATATAATATACAGCCGTAGATCCGCAGAGAGCCATATTGTTGTGAACATAAGTGATCCCCGTCCAGCTACCCTACAAGCAGGCAGCGCATGGTGCGCTGTCGCAAAGTACAATAAAACAAACAGATTACTCCAATTTAGAATACATAGTTTACAATTTAATTACATGATACCCAAACGGCTCATATTTTTACACATGTATTATACAGTTTTACAACGTGATAACCAAATGGAATTTACACTTTACATCTTGTTTAGTATCTTTACATCAGTCTGCCATCTTCAAAGGAATTGGCCATCTTACCGATACTCCCCACCACACTATTTTAAGACGCCTCTGCCCTTCGTCCGACTGTTTCTCTCGTAAAGGATTATCACACCGGCACACACGGACAGACGGAACGGGAAGGGTCCTGGGAACAACGAACGGGAGGGATAGGGGATACAAAAGGGGCAATTTTGAATTTAAGAGATCAGAAATGGGCCGGGCGAATGGCAGGGACACGTACAATTATTTCACATGATAAAAATACAATACAAATAATTTCTAAGTACAAAATGGATTATTTTACAATATTACACTATTAAACACTTTTTCTATATAAATACATGTGATACAATTTAAAAATGATTAACATATATACATATCACTAGCGGAGTGGGGGAGAGGTGGTGTCGCAGTTATCCTTAATAAGTGTACAAGCTACCAACATGGCGTTTGAAGTGGCTGTTTGGAAATGTTATGAACGAAACTATATTACATATAATACAAAATTGGGTACTCTATGTACACATACCAAAGATGACTGAAAATTATGCCTTGCTGTGACTAATCCTCACACACGCAGACGTCCCATTTTTGTTTGAACTCATAAACAACACGTCGAGAGAATTTATGTAAAATGATAATTAGGTTAATCACCAAACCTAGAACGCCGCACCAGAAAAAGTCCAGTAATTAAATAATTTTAATACAATTCATTATGAAACAAAGTACGGCAGTTAGCCAATCCAAGCGACAACATTTTTCGATAGCTCATTCATACGTTACCCAATATATGTAACCGATAACTTACCAACCACCCAAAAACGGAAAGATTTGGTTTAAACGTGAAAATTAGTAAAAAAATTGCATATTATACAAAGATGACATAAAAACCTAAAGTTTCTCTACATATTTTGTATCGAAGCGATTGAGAATGTTATCAAAATAAGTTACTGTAACGTAACCCCAGTAGTTTCGATAGTCAAAATGAATTTTATAAATTACTGAGGTTAACATAACTCTAACTAATTAGAGACAACTCTGTTTCCTTGGTTGACTTTTACTGTAGGACGTGAAATATACAGGGTGTCAATTTTTTCTGCAAAACTTTAAAAATCAATAGACAAGTCGAAATAATGGCAATCTATGGAAGAAATTTAGTTCTAAAAATTCACCATTTATGAGATACAGTGTTGAAGTTTCAGTTTATATCTTATATCAACCAACACTAAGACGTGAAGTATTTTATTGGAAAAAATATACTGTGATATTTTTTTTTGGGATCGTGGTCCGTTTTACTTGCATTTTTTTTTTTACTACACCATTGGTCACTTTTAATCATCGACATAGAATCTTTGATTTATTTCAAAACTTTTATATCACTTGGTATTCGATGTCACAATAAATGTCGGATACAAAAAACAAACCGAAAATAAATTGAAACCTCAACGGTAAGTTTTGGAATTGTTTCCTCAGTAAAATGCCTTTAAATCGACTTGTTTTATCGATTTTTGAAGTTCAAGCACATCTCTACAACGTGCGCATGCTTCTGACAGTTTTAAACTGCTCTACGGACAAACCTATTGTCAAATGTCACGTATTCAACTACTTTTAAAGAAGCAATTTAATTTTAAATTTTAAATTTTTTTATAACCCCAACTGTAAGAATGTGACGGTATAAAACAAGGTGTCTCCCAAGAAACTGCTTGGGAGGTGTTAGTATTGTACTAACATAAATTAATACAAATTTATGCAATTATATTTTGTTTCTATAAATTCAAAATTAGAAGTTACTGCATTTGTCCTGGCATTATGCCTTCAGTTTTTCGAAAAGTACAAATGATGTGTCATAGCATTCACCCAAAATAGCAGGCTGTTACATCTGTAGCAAACAAGGAGCTGTCATATTTCACAATAAGCAACGATTGGAAATAATGTGAAGGTTTGCTTACTCTGCCATTGTAGTAAAATAGAATATTTATTTTGCACTAGGGGCAATATAAAATTGTATTGTACAAGTCAAAACGTGAGTAAATGTCAAAATAGCAGGCACAATTTAAAGGTGAGATAGCTGTGATATTGCAGATAAAAAGTCTTTTATCACTTGTCTATTATACCAACATGGTAACGGGACGGGATGTTCGCCATGATCATATTTTGTAAGGATCTACATGATACACTAACAGATGGAGTTTGTGGGACAATTCAGAGTATTTTAGGTGGTATCATCTAACAGTTGAGTGCGATTATACAAAAAATAAGATTGCGCACTAGACCGTAAATATGTAAAAATTGTTCGACATGCATTACTTTTGGTGTGACCCCTGTACATTTATAACAAACCATAAAGCACCTGACGTTTTCACATACTTATCTATCTCTCTATGCACGAAATTTTGATACATCCTCAAAGTGTTATCGAATTACTGCATTATATAAAAAGGTTTTTTTTTTGGCATTTTTTTAAGGGAACGCCTGACGGTGTAAAAAGTACCCACAAGAGTGTTTTTGTTCTAATACTATTAAAAATTATGGTGAAATACGACTTGATGATACAAATATGTAATAATTTCTAGAGATTAGCTCAAAAACACATAAATACAGTCATAAATGCAATTAAATTATATCATATCATAATAATAATTAATAATAATAATAATAGTAATGGAATTTACTGAAAAAACTTTACAATTATTACAAATACACTTTACATATTTTTTATCAATTAAAGGAAACGTGCCATCAAATTCTACTTTATATAATTCCTATATTAATATATTAGTAACAGCTCATTACTAAATTACAAGGAAATTTTATAGATTTCAAACAGACCATATATTCACTTCTGAATTCTCTTAATTCCAAATAAATACTTCACTATTTACAAGGAAATTATACATTTTTACAACTTAGCCTTTAAAAATTATATTTACATAATCTGCTTTTTATTTTACAATCCGTAAAAGATTTTTTCTCTTTACAATCAATCAAATCACGATAAATAAATATATATCTTTTCGTAAATTTGGTACAATATAACGTATCATACAAAACGGGCTGCGTTCGCGCCCCCTCTTTTTACACCGAGCAACTCGGATTTTTCTAATTAAGCCTGTTTTACGGACAACAAAAAAAAAGTTATTTTTACCATCGGTTCGTTCGTATATCGGTCGGTTGCTCGCTAAAAAGAGAAAAGCGTCGTCGAAACCGCACCCGTATTAATTATTGTGAAGTATTTGTCGAAATTAATGGAACCCGGTGTCGAAACACGATTTCTAATAATTTCTATTATGATAAAAATGTCTAATACCTACGATAAATGCAACGTCATGTGTGTATGTGTGTAGTAAAATGCTGATATAAAAATTTTGAAGAGTTGAAAGGAGGGACTGAAAGCACTGGGAGGAGAGACAAAGAACAGTGTTAATGATGTGCAGTGTGTGGCTCTAGAAAAAATTTGATTTGGATGAACTTCACAAATGTTGATGATGTTCAAGTCTATTTCCTGAGGACCTTATCACAATTATTAACGTACTGTCAGAAGAAATTGGGGACACTTAAAATTTCCAAGGTTTCTTGTTGGTTTCATTAATCGTTTAAAATTGTTATGTACATTTTGTAATTTTAAATTTTTTCCATCCATTCAAAAACTAAAATAAAATTTGAGATTCGTTTCGTAAAAATGTTCTATACAACCATTTAAGTATTGTTAGGAGACACAAATGAACATGCACGTTATTAGAAATTGCTTGCCTTTTGTTTTATCCAAATCTTAAACCAAAGCTTTAACCCATCGAACAAATTAAACCATGGCTCCTAATTGAAACTAAAAATAAAAATATATATGTAATATGTATAAAGTAAAACAAACCTCGAGAAGAGTCATAAAACAAAAGCCAATCAACACAACGATGAATATAAGATGCGTAAAGACAAATTACATAAATTACAACTATAATACAGACATTATATGTATACACGATAATCTTAACTATGCTAACCTTAAAAAATAAAAATCATGATAAAAAATTACGAAAAATAATAAACCATTAAAAATGAAGGAAAAATAAAATGAAAATACTGGAACCGTGTGTGCTCGACATAATTAACTAGCACACAATTGGTCGAAACGTAAAAATCTATTAAATTAATAAGCATGATTTAAATGAAGCATGATTAATTAAAATTAAAGCACGCCGTTGGTCGGGGGGCCGATCGGGCCTAGCTCCCCTCCGATGGAGCCTAATGAGCCTGGAGCCTTCATGAAGTACTTCTCCAGTTTGGCAATTATGTGTTTGCCATAAGTGTATTTCCTGAGAGAGTTCAGGTGTGGTCTTATTTTGTGCATCAGCACCTTGCGCTGGGTCGGCTCGCTCACGTCTATCATTTTTTGCACCACATAGTTAGCATACTGATCTTTCATCATTACATGGAGCGCGCTGAAAAAAAATATACAAATAAATATAATTAAAAACCCAAACATTAAAACTAATTAAATCATCCATAAGTGCTGCGCCATTTTGCTCGAAGATACATATTTTCTTTATTAATTACATTTTCTCCCAATTAATAAATACTACCTCTTAAAATCTTGGCATTTGAAAAGAAGAATGTAGCATGTAGTTAACATAATATTAAACGACCTTAATATACTCAGGTAATTTTTATAGTTTTAGTAATTTAAATAAAAACACTTTTGGGGCATATTTCTATAATTTTCAGTCATATTAAAAATAAACTGTCATCAATGTTTTTTCTCTCTCATTTTTCAACAGAGCTGAAAATTTTGTTTCTGGTACCGTTAAATTTTCTATAAGCTATAAGAGAAAAGTGAAGTTTTATCCTAATGAAATAGGAAATTTATTTCCAAACAGATAGATTGAGAGATGGGAAGCTACCGAGTTTACCAGATCTGACACCCCTAAATATTTTGGGGGGTTAAGTGAAGAAAAAAGTTTACCAGACAAACTGCGTGTCATTGAAGAACTATAACAGACACATTTTCAGCTTCTTCTAGTGCAGAAAAATGAAAACTCCCACCAAATGATTGCAGTTAAGTAAAGAAAAAAAAATAGTTTTAGGAATTTTATAAGGTCAGTTCAATTTACCTTGCCATAATTTAAGAACATGTTGTTTTTGCATTGAGAAAATCCAACCAATCTACATTATCTAATATCATATAGTATCCCCACAGGGCTCAATTTTAGGGCCATTACTATTCAAATATTGATAAAATATTTCCTTCATTAGTTACCTGAACTGCATTTAGACTATTACGATATTTTGAACAAAATTCACAATTAATTAAAGCTCAGTACTTACTTATCATTAAATCCGCAAACTTCCTCGATAAGCAGAGCCCGTTCAGCCCTGGTGGCATGGGTGACACATTTTTCTACGACGTTGCTTGCAAACTTGTGTTGACTTAAAACTAGAACTTTTCCTCGCACACTGTTGATTAACTGAGATTTATCTTCTGGTTTTCCATGTTCTAGGAAAAAATTAACATATAAATAAGAATCAATGCCAAATGCAACAAAGTAAGTTATTTTCCTCACCTAGCACATGCTGGATAACGTAATTTCCAAACTGATCCTGAATCAACTGGTCAGTGTGTTGATGTAGCTCAGCTAGAATTGGAGCTGTCTGTTCCGGAGTGCAGTGTTCTAAAATGCGTTGGATGACCCGGCATCCATATGGGTGTGTTGAAAGTGTATAAACTTGCCCTGAGAACGACTGGATGATGAACTGTAAATGTAAACAAATATAGTTGACAAAACATCAATAGTTAACAAAACATCAATCAAAGAGTTACTCCCTTGACAATTAGTTTCACATAATTTTTCCATATCTAGCTTAATATTTTTACACAAAAGTAACTGTCGGGGGTATTTTTAGAAGAATTAAACTCACCCTTACCTGTAAAGCATTGGGATCGACACATTCAATACACTTCTGCACGACATGGTTGCCATTCTGATCCTTAACACATTTCAGAACATGCCCGTCAAGTTCTCTGACGATTTCCTGTTGCTGCTCAGGTGGTATGGATTCCAAAGCCTTCTGTATTACCCTGCAACCATACATCTGAAGAGCCAGAGGTAGAACATGTCCCCGAACCTTCTGAGCCAGAGTGGTCTTTTGTTCTGGTGTACCAAACTCGAAAAACTTCTGGATAACGTAGTTTCCGAAAACATCTGTCATGAGATTGTAAGCGGCAGAGAGGATTTCATTGAATACCATTTGTTTTTCGGTTGCTGTGGCTCTTTCCAGTTTTTGTTGTATAAATCTAGAGCCGTGCTGATCCTGAGAGAATTCCACAATGTGGTTGGCTAGATCCCTAAAATGAAAACTGTAATTGAGAATATGTCAGTCATGTCAAAAATAAATGGTCTATCTAAACTATAAACACTAATTTCAAAAATGTTTGACTTATTAATAAAAAATTGTAATTAGCTCACTTTGTATATAAATAATTTTGGTTAAATGTTGATATTTCGACCCTTACATTCTTTTATACAAATTATGCTACATTTTTAATAATCACCTTGTATAAAATTAATAAGTAATGTAAGGGTCAAATTTCCATATTTAATTTACCGACTTAATAAATTTTCAAGTCTTACCTTAGCTGTAAATTGGGATATCTGTTGTTCCTGAAGTCTTCCAACAGCCTGGACCTTCCCTGTGGGCCCTTATCTAGCGTACTGGGCACCGTAGTGAGTGACGAGTTGATCTTAGTAAAGAGAGAATTTGTAGATTCGAATATAGCAGTTGCACTAAGCCCTGCAGCAGTCACTGAATTTCGGTATTTCGCTTCGGCACCTGGAGCGGCTGAAAGCACCCTTGAATTAACCAAACCGCCAAGCTGTAGAGGAGCTGTAGGTGGAGGTGTTAAACTGCCAGTCAGAGGACTTGGACTGCTGCCAATATTGTATGAAGTTGGCCATTTCTGTCTGTAGTCCAGGGAAGGTGAAAATGCTGACGTGTTGCGATCGAAGGAGTCTCGACGAGCTGTAGTTGTTGTGTTTAGGCCCAAGCCTGTAAAATTATCTGAATAAAAAGTTGCATAAGTTCATGCAAAATATTAACGAGATATTTTTAAACAACATACTTAAATTTAGTTTCACGGATAACTTTTTAAAATGTATAAATAGTAAAAGTGGTAGGCACTGTAAGCAGTAAATATATAAAGCAAGTAGATTTAATTTTAATGCTATGTATGTACATTTTCAGTTATTACGGAATTTCCTCTCCATCTAGTGAAATGTTTGCCTTTTGTCACAAAACACAGTTAAAACCGATTGTTCATGATAAATACCAAATATAAAATTGTCACATGACTGCATTATATGTTGAAGGGTGAAAATTTTAAAGATATTGTTACGTGTTTGCTATCCACACAAACACCTTTACTCGTAGATTCGCTGATTGAAAGTCCAGGTAACACTTATTCACTACTTTATTTACTAATTAACAATTAACAACAATAGATTAATCACTGTCCTAATTATAATCACAACTGAACACTTATAAGTCTCTTTTGTATCTCTTCTTTACTCGTTCACGTTCGACTTCAGACTGAGACTCAGCACAGCGTGTGTCTTATTTATACATCCATTCACACGATCTAGAGGAGTCCAGAATATTCCCGGCCGTTAGCGTACAATTCCAGTTTCATCTAACCAGTCTACACAGTCCAGTGGCGTTACACTGCCCCCTTCTTAAGCCTGAATGTCCCGATCAGGCAATTCATTATTCCCTGCATACTTGGCTAGTCTCTCTATATGCACCACCTTAATCTTAGATTTTGGATTTTGCTGAATTCTATAAACAACGTCGTTTAATCTGGTGACGACAGTGTAAGGTCCTTCCCAAGGGTGGTGAAGTTTCGGGGACCTGCCTTTCTTTCGTTGTGGGTCATATAGCCAAACCAACTCTCCCACCTGGTACCCTCCTGAATTAGCCTTAAGATCATAGCGAGCCTTCATACGGTCACTTGCTATGGTAATCCGCTCAAATGGAGCCTTGGCGTTATATTGCTTATTTCTTATTTGTGGCCCCATTCTTGCCGCGCAAACTTCACATTGGCGGCACCAAGCTTCCACATCTTGGCGGCTGTTCATCCAGTAGAATCGTTCGCGTACTTTAGTGAGAGTTTTGTTGATGCCAAAATGTCCGCCAGATGTTCCATTATGCACTTGCTGAAGTACATTTGCTACATGACACCTCGGGATTAACAATTTCAAAGTAACTTTCCTCCCATCTGGACTTTCCCACGCTCTCTTTAGCAGTCCATCCTCTACTATAAGGGAGTCCCATTGGGCCCATAGAGCCTTCAGCCCCACTGATTTGTCTGAAATGTCCTTCCAGCCAGGTCGTGTCCCTCTTTCTTTCCATTTCAGAATAGGACCAGTCTCGGTATCGTTTAACTGCGCTTCCCTTAATGAATCTTTTGTCCAATAATCCGGAACATCAATCTTAACGGTCTTCGTTATTTGTACATTTTGTTGTTCTTCCTTACGGTGGCAAGGCTTGCCGTCTTTCTGACACGGTTTTTTGGAAAGGCCATCTGCTATATTCCGCGAAGTACCAGCTCGCCAGTTTTCCTGCGGCTTCTCCATTACTGCGACCCTCTCAGGGATGCGCTGACGACAGTTACTCTGAATATGGCCCACTCTGCCACACCTATAACAGCGCATACGCCCTCCACTCTGTCTCCCACTACTTTGCTGTTGGGTTTGTCTCAGATCTTTAATGTTGAGCTCATGACAGTTCCTCTTAATATGACCCAATTTGCCACACATATAACAACGGATGCCTCCATTCGGCCTCCCACTACTTTGTTCTTGGTCTTGTGTGTGCTGGGAATTCAATTTTGTTAGTAGTTGGGTCATCATCTTGTATAGATCAGATATCAGGTTTTGTGTTGTGTTGTATAGCTTGTCTTCCTCCACACTCACAGCTCGTACTCTCTGATTTGGTTGTGGGGTATCCTCATAGACAGCCTCAATCTCCAGTGCATGTACTAAAGCCTCACTACTACGCTTATGCCTGGCCAACTTAAGAATTCGCCTAACTTCCTGGTCCCTTACTCCATCAATAAATGTACCAACTGCTAACTGTTGTTGAAATTCCATTGGTGCATCAGGATAGGCTAGATGGGCTAATCTTTCTACCGCAGCCTGGAACTTCTGGAGGCTTTCTCCATCTCGTTGTCTGCGTGATTTAAGCTGAGCCTGATATACTTGGGTGAGATGTTGGTCGCCATATCTTAGTTCTAACGCTGCCTCCAAAATGCTAAAGTTTTGTTGCTGTGCGGCAGGAATTGTTTGGAGTAGGTCTAATGCTTGGCCCCTTAGTGCTAATACCAATGCTGTTGCTTTTTCGTCATCGTTTCAGTTATTTGAACGTGCAGCCGCCTCAAATTGTCTCTTATAAGTTGACCATGAACTTTGACCGTCGAAGGAAGGTTGTAACCTAGCACCAGACGACAGTACTAATTGGCCACCCTTCTCTCTTAATTGTTGTTTGAGTCGGGCTACTTCTTCCTTAACTTCAGTTATTTCTCCTTCAAACTTTCTTCTAACTTCTATGACTTGTCCTTCGACTTCACATACTTTCCCTGCGACTTCAGTGACTTTTTCGATAACATCTCCTTTAAGTTTTTCAGTGAGGGAGAAAATGGCTGCCTGCTGTTCATCTAGGCTTCTCTTGAAGTCTTCTCTTTCCTCAGTCGCCACTTTTCTTGATCCTCAAACATTTTTCTTAATTCTTCCTGCCGTTTTCTTTCTTGTTCGTCGTTTTCGGCTTGACGTCTTCTCTCTTGATCTTCCATAATTTTCCTTTGTTCTTCTTTTTCTTCCTGACGTCTTCTCTCTTGATCTTCCATAATTTTTCTCTGTTCTTGCATTTGTTGCACCAATGCCGCAAGTAAGTCTTGTGTTTGTTTCTCCGCCATGCTTCTTGTTGTTGGCATTAACTCACGACACGTGTGTAAATCAGTTCAAAATAAAGTTTATTACACTATAAAATCCGTAAAATGTTGATATCACGTCTATTTTAATAATGGAATGTTCCAGAAAAATCTCTAAACGGCACTAGAAAGTCTTATTTAGAGTCTATACCTCTTTTGTGTTGACAAAATTCACTTATCTCCACTAATTGTCCAATGGAATGTTCGAGAATTTTCACGAAAAATCACTAATAAGTCTTGTTTTGAGTCTATAACACGTTTTCGTTAACACAGTTTACGTATCTTCTGTGGTTTTTCAAATCGAATGTTCTGGAATTTTCACTAAAAATCACTTGTAGTCTTGTTTTTAAGTCTATAACACGTTCCCGTCGACACAATTCACGTATCTCCTGTAGTTTCCAAATAAAATGTTCTAGAATTTTCCCTAAATTGCACTAGTAGCCCTTTTTCTCAGTCTATAACACGTTTTTACTAGCGGCACTCGCGTATTTGCAGCTATTTCTAAATCGAATGTTCTAGAAACTTCTCGAATATCCACTTTAAAGTCACTATTCAGTCCAGAAATAGTCCTCCAAACACTGTCCAGTAGCTTAATTCTCCGTGTTACCACTAATTTCTGAGAAGAACACTGTAGAACCTTTTCGAATATTCCAGAAATTTCTCTTCCAATCCACTTCCGACACCAAATTGTTACGTGTTTGCTATCCACACAAACACCTCTACTCGTAGATTCGCTGATTGAAAGTCCAGGTAACACTTATTCACTACTTTATTTACTAATTAACAATTAACAACAATAGATTAATCACTGTCCTAATTATAATCACAACTGAACACTTATAAGTCTCTTTCGTATCTCTTCTTTACTCGTTCACGTTCGACTTCAGACTGAGACTCAGCACAGCGTGTGTCTTATTTATACATCCATTCACACGATCTAGAGGAGTCCAGAATATTCCCGGCCGTTAGCGTACAATTCCAGTTTCATCTAACCAGTCTACACAGTCCAGTGGCGTTACAATATTTTATTTTATGTTGAAGCATTATAAATCCCTGAATGACAAACTTCCCGTCTTCAGTTATGAAATGGAAAAATTTAATGATTTATTTTACTTCCTTTCAAACTCAAATAAGAAATGTTGACACTATATTTATAATATTTACAAAATATTTTAAAACTTTTAACATTCAAGGCATAATCTATCTACAAATAAATATATGGTCGCTTAATATACAGAAAACTTGTGCGAACATTATAGAAATAGTTAATAGTTAATGTGACCATCCACAGTGAATAATGTGATGATGTGCGTGATTAGTAAAACTAACTCCTACCTGTATGTAAAGATGTGGTAGTAGCCGATGACCCGATATTTCCCAAAGAAGAGCTGCCAAATGGAGCAGATGGTGGTGCTGCATGTAATGTTGGAAACAGACCAGAACCCACACCTTGGGCCACACCTAACCCACACCGATTAAAGTTAGTATACACACCAGGTTAATATTCAAATGTGATAATGACATGTGAATTCTTATTTTGTTACAGAATATACAAGTAAGGGGCTTAGTCAATTCAAGTTATGAAAGGTCTTTCAAACTGTTATGTTTTCAATATTATTGTTGGAACAATTAACATCTATGCAGCATTTTGTTTACGTTTCCCAACTTTGATTTATAATACAGAAAAGTTGGTGTAAGAATTTTCACACAAATATATAAATATATCTGATATAATTTGTACCACAAATGTTGGCATCAGGCATGACATCATTTTTAAATTTCTAAATCAGGTCACGCAGGGGTTCGAAATAGTTGTAAAATGTTTGCAGAAGACAATAAAGTATTTTAATGAAAAAAATATGAAAAAAGTTATTTACATTTCTATAACACTGACATAGTTTTCTACGAAACATCAAACCACCATACTGTGTGTAAAACGGCTAATGTGGCCAACTGTTAATAAAAACTGATTGAATAAGCGAAATGGACGTAACATGTGAGTGTATTGTAGCTGAATGGTGGGGCACAGACCGAGTCTGTCCCTATGTTTACTGGGTGTGTCTTATTCCATCGCATTTTATCCTAGTTCGCAGCCATCGCTCGTATTTTTTTCGAACAAGTCACACTTGGGGCTGGACATATGGTATACTGCACTCAAGAGTGCAGTATATGGTGTTTTGGTGTTTCGTGGAAAACTACTTCAGTGTTATCTTCACATCAAAGGTTCGAACTTACTACAGACTACACTTCCATAATTCATAAATTAATGATGTGAACGCCAACTTTCGTGATATTTATTTATTTAAATAAGTACGCAACAGGTAGTAGTCCTATTATAGAGCAGATATGAACTATACATAGCCAGCACCTTTTTTTAGGGCACAAGCACAAAGCAGGAAATGGCTTCAGGGTCACTACTGGTAAGTATTAACTAATTTATGTACGCATAAAGTATAATATATAACATGATGCAATGGGCCTTTTCACTACTTCTTAAATCTCAAAACAAATATGTTTATTTGAAAGCTAACTGATAGATATTCACCTTGTGCAACTCTGTTTGAAATATAAGTCTCCCATTGTTTAATAAAAAAATAAACATTTATTATGGCAATTTGAACACTCATTTGACCTTGAAGCTGAGTGACGTCACACAAACCGGAATCATGTTGGTAGCATTTGTCAGAACGCCTAATACTACTAACATCACACCACGACTGACACATTTTACATTGTTTACGGTTAGTTTTGTGGTTATGTTCTGTGTGTTCATTTACGAATCGTGTTTTGCTTTGTTTCTGCACATTATTGGAAGAAAATGGAGCCAGGATTTTCTAAAGGAAATGCAGAAAATCTGCCGAAAGTTGACTTTATTATGGTGGACGAGTTTTACATGTCAAATTTGGATTATTTATCAGCAGAAGTCAGGAATATTAAAACAAAACGGTAAGTCATTAGTAATCTTATTTTCGTGTAATTTATTTATAAATTTAATGGAACTACCATTATTTTAACATGCAATTGTTGTTACAATATTTTTCCGATTCTTCTTTTAATTGTAAAATTTCAATAATTTAGCATCAATTTCTAAATACAACTACTTTTCTTACATCAAAATGATCTTCACAACAGTAAATGTTTCTGGTTTTCGTCAACTGCTTCTCAACTTTGGCTATTTTAAACCATGCTTTTCGTCTATTTTCATCTGGTGGAACGTAAACGAAAATTTTGATTGGACAATTCATGTTGTTATTTGTACATGTTGGTACAAAGCACTTTTTTAAACATGCTCCACACACAACAATCCAAACTAAAAAGAAACGACTGTCAAAGTCAATTTCGACATCAACTGTCAAAAAGCAGAGAACCAACTTTGCAATACACCGATGTGTCATGTTCAAGGTCGTAGTCCCTTTGACGTCACTAAGGTGAGTTGCGTGACGTCACGTAAAAGCGCGTGCTTTATTTCCGCACTTTTGTTTTTTTTTCGATAGAAATCGTGCTCAAAAAAAAAAATACGGCAAGTTTTTTTTATAAAACACTATCACATAAAGCAATAAAAAAAAATCTGTGAAAAGGCTCATTGATGACTACAAGTGATGCTCGCTGTGTTTCTTCAAATATAAAAACGTCAATTATTATCACAATGAGGGCTACCGTTTTTAGGCTCACCAGTTGGCGCCACTGGCGAGTAAGGTTCCTGTCAAAAGTTGTTAGGCGCGGAACAAGTTTATAGGGTTTTATTATTGACAGTGATTGGTAGCGATTCGCAGGGATAACTTTACTCCTTCGAAACATTCGCGTGTTTGTAAGAAACATTTTAATCCTGACGATTATGTGTTACCAAAGGAGCCTATTACGGAAAATCGTAAGTAATAATCATGCACATTCGTTGTTTTCATCGACCCGTATCATACATCTAACATATTTCCTCAGAAGCATCACAATTTTTACAAAAATCACAAAAAAATCCGCGTTAAAAGCCATAATAAACATCAACGTTCGGTGACATTTGAAATTTCTGTACCTTACCCTCCACTAGCGCCTCTCGTGGTGAATTCAAACGCGGTAGCCCTCATTTTGCTCTCTAAAAATTTTCTTGTGCATACCTATGATTATAAATCTGCTGAAAACATAACCTTTAAAAATACCCTTATGTATGGAAGAGTGAATTTTATTACTTATATAGTTATCAATGTTAGTGATTACGCAATGCATGTTCAAATAAATTTATTTTTTCTATATACCATTTAAACAAGCGAGAGATTTTCCAATAACAAGTTTCAATGCAATTTGTGATATAAAACATTCTTTTTAAAGTTCTAACAGGAATAAAAGTAATATACATAAACAATAAAATTAAGGTACTTGTACCATGCATTTAAAAAAAAATCGCGACGCGGCTACGGTCACCGCTGTTTCGGAATTATTGTTACTCATCAGCGCAGCATAGCCTAAGAAATATAATTTAGAATCAGATAGATTGAGGCTTTGCCTAAGCACCTTTAGTTTTATTCTTTAACTCTGCAATCTGTCACTGATAATAAATGTAGTTTTATTACAAAAAAATAATAATGCATTTCAAATTCATTACTGGGTATTTAAACTTAGAACGGAAATGGACATGGCCTAAGCAGTGACTGTGTTATATATATGGATAGAATGGATATGACTTGTCCTTTTACAACAATGGCAATTTTGGTTCACGCAATGGAGCCACGCTAACGGCCATTCTGTGATCATATTACTTGTTAATGAAATATTATTCTTAAACTTGTTTTTTTTTACAATGATAAATCTGTACAAAACATTAATAAATTAGTGAATGTACAAAATATTTTTATGTACAAAATACCCACTATATACAAAGTACTTTTAATCATTTTCCCTACCTCCTAGGGTGGTCCCATTGACAGAAGTGTTGACGTTAGCACCGTACAAGCTCTGAGGAGTACTGGAATACAAGGAGGCAGCAGCTGCAGCGGCCTGGGTTTGTCTGCTGGCCTGGGGTTGTACAAGTACAGGGGCTGGACTGACAAGGCGCATGGGGGTGCCGTTGCGCATAGCGGCACCCTGGGCCATAAGAATCGGAGTGTTCTGGTCATAATAAGGGACTATGTAGCCTCCTGGGACTTGCGGCTGCAAGACACATATTTACAAATATAATTACAACTATACAAGGGCTTTATTTCATTTTACAAGGCAAAATACGGTTATGACTATTTCTAAAATGGAATTTAAGAAACCAAGGTTGCTAAGATGTTGATATGTTGTTTCAAGGGTCTTTGCTTCTGAAGGTGCTGCCTTACTGGGTGATGATGGTCTACCACCACCTGCTTTATAAAAACACAGCAGAAAAACAGCAACTCCAGAAGCAAACACATAAAGAAACAATACCAAAATTCTCGAGAAACCTTAAATAGCAGGTGTGAATCTACTTGAAAAATTGTGACTGTAAACACGAAAGCAACACTTTTTTACAGTGGAAACAAAACTTTTTACAATGGTGGTAACAAAACAAACTATATTTTGTCATTAGTAATATAAAAACTGTTTATCATATAAAAAGCATTAGTTGTCATATAAAGCTATACACATTAAATCATAATTTGAATCAACCGACTGATACGATATACTCCACTGATGATGACCAACTGAACTGTTCATCAACGAATTAAACAATATAAAAATCTACACCTTAAATGCTTGCAAAGATGAGGCCTGTAATAATAACATAATATGTACAAAAAATATATCAAGTTTGTTAATAAGAAGAGACGGCGTGAGATTATGGAACCAGTTGGCCATGTTTGAATGGTCCACTCTTCATATTTTATTCATCTCCAAATGATGCCAAATTAGTTGGAGAAACGCGAGTCGAGTACAGGTAATTTACAATTTCGGCGTTGATTTATAACAATTTTTGAAGTTTCCTGAACTTGCCACTTGTAAAAAAAATTAAAAATAACCAGATTTTTTTGAGCTAGGTATTGACATATGATCATGTAGTGTAATGTATTCAATTTTAATATGTATAATGTGCGATCGAAAAAAAAATATAATAATAGAAGCTAGCCAGGGAAATAAATCATGCCTTGTACTGATTCATCGAGACATCGGTTGGATTTCCATGGCTAACTAGAGGAGACTTTTTGTGTATCACCCTTTACCATCTCCTCTTATTTACGGCCTTAATGAACAAACCAATTTACAAAATGATAAAATTTATACACAAATTGATTATACAGTATTACAAAGGTGTGTATTATATGTGTTTGTACGAAATTAAAATAAATTTACAAAAATAGGCATCAGAATCGCAAAACATTAAATACCGAGAATGTAATTTTAGTAACGAAAATTATAAGTCGATAGATCTCGATATTATTTTGAGGTATAAACTATTTTCTTCAGGGCGTTCGTTTTTGAGATACAGGGCGTTGAAAATTTCGTTTTTTTTATCCTAAACTATGCGAGATTTGAAAAAAAATTATGAAAACTACTTATTAAAACATGTAAAATTATTTATGAAAAACAACATCGAGTAATTGACCGCCACGGCAAGCCAGACAATGACCAACCCTACTTTGAGCGTGTAGCATAACTTTGTGCAATACTTCCGCTGGAATTTGCGCAATTTCCTCACGAATATTAAATCTTCTAACGTTTGTGGGTGATTAATATAGACTTTATTTTTCAAGTATCCCCATAAAAAACAATCTGGTACCGTCAAATCAGGGGAATGAGGCGGCCACTCAATATCTCAATTTTTTGAGAGTAGCTTGGCAGGAAAATGCCTCTAAGACGAGCGACCGTTTCACGCGCTGTGTGGCATGTAGCGACATCCTGTTGGATCCAGAAGTTTTCTATGCCAAGTTCCTCGAACTGTGGTTGCAGGAACTCACGTATCATTGTTCGATACCGTTCATTACCCTTGGCATCTTCAAAAAAGCGTGAATGAATCGTTCTGAGCATATTGCGCACTAAACGACTTTTTGATTAAACTACACTTTCTCTTGAATAAAACGAGTTTTCTTTCCCTAAAAATGATCATTTTGCTTGTTGATACGACCAGAAAGGCAAAAATTTGCTTCGTCGCTCATTATCAAATTTTGCCAACAATTGGGTTCTGCTTCCACTAAATTTGTAACGATTTGTGCGTATTGCAAACGTCTTTGAATATCAACTGGCCGTGATTTGAACACAGTTTGAATTTTGTATGGATACATATGCAAATCTAAGTGCAAAATTCTTCTTAAAATCCGCTCAGACAACCCTAATTGCGCCGCACGTCTTGTGAAAGTTTTTGGTTCTGCTTGAACATCAGCCCGAACAAGCGCAATATTTTCGTTTGAACGACCAGCACGAGGTCTTCCAGTATGCTTTACATCAATTAATGTGCCATTCTGTAAAAACGCGTTTGCTAAACGCCGAATTGTTTCTCCGTGTGGAGCTCTTCGATCGGGATACGCTTTTCTAAAAACGTGTTTTGAAATTATCCAAGAAAAGTTTTGGAAATACAATTGAACAATTTCTGCGCGTTCTTGAGGCGAATAACGCTCCATAACAAAATTCTGTATCTTTCTACTTTGATATAAAACTTCACTTTTGACAGTTGTCAAGGAAATAACAAAATTATAACAATATTCCATAGCTGGGTATATTTTTGCGGCACCCCATACTTTGAACTGGTGTAACGAAGTGATTTTATTTTATAGAATTAAGTTAGGTAACTGGGTGCTATTTGTCTGTTTCGAAAAATATTTTAACCATTGTAGTACTGCGCTTTTAATAAGTGGTATTGTCTGCTGATCATTAATAACAGTTTAATTGTTAATTATAGATAGGCAGTATTGATATGTTTTTATGAACATTCCACATATGCCGAGTGGCCGGCAGTACGTGAATCGCGAAACGCGCATTGTGCCCCCGGCATCCTTGTGCCCGCGCTACCGTGAAGGAGCCCGAGACTGGAAACAATCAAATTAGTTCCCGTCTGACCGCCAACCGAAGAACCACGCCGATCAGCACAGTAAGTAAACTCGTGAGTATAAGGATTTATAGGTATTTAAATTTCATGCGGAATTATTCTAAGTCAATAAACGGGTGACGTAGGTGTAATATACCGCGCATGACTACCGTGTTTCATCCTACTTCTGCTTTTGGCAGTGTTTAGTAGCATGAGGATTTTACAATCAAGTTAGTTCCCGTCTGACCGCCAACCGAAGCACCACGCCGACTTGGACAGTAAGTAAGCTCGTGAGTATAAAGATATTGGTATTTAAATTTACTGCGGAATTATTCCAAGTCCGTAAACTGGTGACGTAGCTGTAATATACCGCGCATGACTACCGCGTCTCATTCTACTTCTACTTTTGGCAGTGTTTAGTAGCATGAGGATTTTGCAGACAAGTTAGTCTCCGTCTGACCGCCAACCGAAGCACCACGCCGACTAGGACCGTAAGTAAACTTGTGAGTATAGAGGTACATAGGTATACAAATGTAATTGCGAATTTTTCTAAGGCGGAAAAGGTGATGTAGTTGCAATATTCCGCGCATGACTACCGCGCTCATCCTACTTCTGCCTTTGGCAGAGTTTAGTAGCTTGAGGATTTTTCGAACAAGTCAGTTGCCGTTTAGCTGCTGACTGAAGAACCACGCCGACTAGCATAGTAAGTAATCTTGTTGTGAGTATACAGGTATAGGTTTGTTTCAAATTGAATTCGGGTGACGTATTGCTATATTCCGCGCATGACTACCGCGCTCATCCTACTTCTGCCTGTGGCAGAGTTTAGTAGCTTGAGGATTTTTCGAACAAGTCAGTTGCCGTTTAGTTGCTGACTGAAGAACCACGCCGACCAGCATCGTAAGTAATCTTGTTGTGAGTATCCAGGTATAGGTTTGTTTCAAACTGAATTCGGGTGACGTATTGCTATATTCCGCGCATGACTACCGCGTCTCATCCTACTTCTGCTTTGTGGCAGAGTTTAATAGCTTGAGGATTTTTCAGAGCATCCGAGAACAGTCCGTTGCTGCCGCCCGTACTGACCAGACGTGCTGACCCCGATCGCTCCAGGGAGGAAGCAGCCCCAGATCCGGAAGTAAGTAGCAAGGTTTGATAAAGGTTTGGTAAAGTCTTAGTGTGCTTGTATTGGCGCTTGCTTCCCCTCCTGGTATCCGTCCGCCGTCTGTTTGACCGATTAATTATTGCTGGTTACCTTGTCACCGCTTCATTCTCCGTATTACCGTATCGCACCGCTTGACCGCCCGCTTACTGCCCCGCTCGCCCGTAGTTAAGACCGTTGTAGTATAAGTTGTAAATAACCTAGTAATGTAAGAACCATTAGCCGTAGGATAGTTACTAAGGTGTATATATAGTGTAAATAATAATTAGTGTGTAGAATAAATGTAAATATATTGAATAAGAGCCGTTTCATTATCTGTAATGTGTAAGTTGCCTTTTTTCTCGACCCCCTGGCTTATCCGTTTCTTCACTGTAGTTGCCCGGCCTCTATCGTCCCGCCGATAGAGTAAAGTGGTGTTTCTGCACTCTAAACAGAAACTGGCGCCTGAGATATCCGTACCGTGAGCACCGCCGTAGTGTTGGGCGTCAAAGTGACACTTCTGCTCTTGTGTAGTGCAGCGGAGTACGTCACACTGGGGATGACTATTGTCTGACATGCACATTGTCATCGATGCGAACTTTTGACTGTTAAAAATTAATTCGTCCGTAAGAAAATGGCAAATTTTCGTTTTGGCTTCTCACGATTTTAGTGCGTTTTTTTATAATATTTTTATGAATAATAACAATAAAATAGTTGCAATTTTAATTTATTAAGTGGAAATTACTAATTTGAAAGTTGATATATTATTTTTTCAATATGGTAACATTGTACTCTTGGTTCTAGGCCGTTTAGATACTAGAGGTTGAAATGATTTTTTTTCGATTTCGGCTTCCTTTAATTAACTGAAATTTTAAATGTTAAATATCGAGCTTCACATAAATTCTTAAAAGAAATTCTTAGAAAAAATATCAAGAGGGAACTTTTTTAGGCATTTACACCTGTCTACATAACTATGCAAACAAAAATAAGTCAGTGGCGTACATATTTTTTTAAATAAAATTATTAAATTGCAAATCCATACGCACATTCCTGATGAGGCTATCCATACCATTTTAAGTACTTTTCACAATCTAAATTACTTAAGTCGTCTTGGAGATATTTCGAAAAAATAAATTTTAACATCGTGTATCTCAGAAACAAAGTAAGATTGTACCCATGTTGATATGAACTATTTATCTTATTTTTGAATGAGGAATCTCTGCTTACACGATGGCACATGTTTTTTGAAACACATACTTCTCAAATCATATATCTTTATCAAATTTTGCACATTCACAATCAAGTTTTCGGCAGACTGATATTACTAATCCTCAAAAAGAACAACTTACTCAATAAAAATGAGCGTATTGTGGCTTCGTATTTTTGAATATTTTTAAAAACTTGCTCTTCTGACCTGATAAATTTTATATCGCGTCCATGTAATTATCGAACAATATTTAGCGATTCTAGCGCGATGCCTATTTTTTTAATACTACAGAGTAAATTTCGTTTAATTGTTCAACCAACCTGTACTTGTTGCTGCGCTTCTGCCGTGCCGTTTGGCGTCAAAGGTCTCCTGGCTCCATTACTGGCACCTTGCTGTATTAGATTTGCCGGAGGCGCTGGGTAGACCCAAGGTCCTACCCCATAGTACTGAGGCACGCCAGCTGTTATGAGGTAGGGCTCTTGCTGGGGATTTACCAGATATGGTGGTTGTGGGAAAGCGGCTTGCTGTTGCTGGGCCAAGTATTGCTGCTGTTGTTGCTGCAATAGTTGCAATTGGGCCGCGCTTGGAGTGGCCGCCTGCGATTGCTGAGATCGGAACAGTTGCTGCAAACAAAAGATAAGGTCAATGAATACTATTACAATGTTACATCAAAATTTATAAAACGATCTTTAGAATAAAAATATATACAGGGTGGAACAATAGTGCGTCCGACTTCGATTTGTCGAGTTCTATGATTGCTAGAAGCTTGATTTAAAAACATAAATAAACTAGACAAAAAAGTCTATAACCGGAAACTATTTTCGAATATACAAGGTGAGCCAAGACGATTCTACAGGTCCACTAAAAATTTTTTAAATGGAATGCTATGTATAAAAACATTTTTTGAAACCTCTTTGTGGTCTCCTTCCACTCCTGTATTATTATTGACCGTCCCCCATCCACTTGGATGTAATGATTTTTTTTTGTTGAAATGTCATTTACACGTGTTTTAAAAAAATAACTACAGTCACAATTACCGATTTTAAGAGAAAATATGTTGTTAGTACCAGTTAAGAGACATCTGTGTGACGACACTCAGCCATTTTCACTTGCTAAAAATATACAGGGTGGCCAAAATAATTTTTCAATTTACAACTATTTGACTGAATTTTCTCAATTTTTTTTAAATGGAACACCATGTATATTTTTGGACGATGTAATGGAGAATTGAAAAACGAACATTTTTTGTACATACGGCTATTTGTAACCATTTTCGATTTATTGGACAATAACTGCAAAATTCAGCAATAAAAATTAAAAATATATTTTTTTTGTAATTCAAGAGAAGATATTATAAAAAGTGCTCCACATGTTGTCCATTTTGAGTGACAGACATTTCTGTGCATCTTTGGAATGAGGCTTTTACTGTTCATAAAATTGCCGGAGTGATACTTCTAAAAGCATTTATTATCCTTTCCTTCAAATATTGGATTGTTGTTAGTCTGATGTTTTTATGGGCATCATGTTATAATACTTTCGCTTGAATTATTTGAAAAAACCCTCATTTTTAATTTTTATTGCTGAATTTTGCAGCTATTGTGCAGTAAATTGAAAATGGTCACAAATACTCATAGGAATGTACGTACATTTGAAAAAAATTGAGAAAATACAGTTCAAAAATTTGTAAATTTAAAAAATCCTTTTTTGGCCACCCTGTATACTTTTAGGTAGTGAAATCAATACTTGTGATTGTAGTGATAACCACAGTCATTTTAAGTTATCGAGTCAAATTTGGCCACAGGAAAAAATATTTTTATTTTATACAAAGCTGTTTTTTTTATTGCATTAACAAATTTAAAACGTTAATTCCTATTAAGAATTATTTTATGTTAACAGACCAAGACAAAACTACCTCTATTTACAAACATGGGTTCTCCTTCAATTGGTTGAAACAATAAAAGCTTGACACGTGAAAAACTTTGTTGCTTCACTATGTATAATTCGTATATCTCCGAGACGGAAGTGGCTTACATCTTACATAACTGTTGCCCTAATGAACTTGAGTAAAAGGCCATTGACCATATTAGGTGGATACGGTTTAGCCAAACCGGTTTCCAGCCTCTTGTATTGATATATTCACACAAAAAGTAGGTACAGCAGTTTGATTACGAAATATCGAACTACCAATACTTTTCTTTCATTTCACTGCAAATCCTGCAGATAAACTTTAATGAAATTAATTGTGTTGTTTTTCTGTACCCAGCAGGAGGTCATTTTGCAAAGGAATCGTAAGACTTGAAAGTCAAACGTTTTGTTATTGAAACTTGATGAGAAGTTATTTAATGGACACTGCCTATATAGGGTGGTCCAAAAATGAACGGCACAAAAAACGGTTTTTTTAAATTGATTGAGTCTAAACAAAAATTTTTAAATGTATTGGAACAATTGATGGAGAAATGTGCCTTTCTTTAACTACATAATCAACTTTTGACCTTTTTTACCACGCTTTTAGCCTCAAAAGATTACACCAAAAACATCTATGGACAATGTGGACAAACATCCCAAATTTAATCGCATTAACTAAAAACGATACTTTGCTTAAAAAATGACAATTTTCTCAAGAATCTCAACCCTAGAAACACGAGGTTGTAAAAGTCTTTCAGAGATATATAAAATAGTTAAAATAAAACAAATTATTTTGAATAAACAAAGAAAATTTGCTTTTAAATGTTTCAAAATAATATTTTCACTCTACACGTGTTTCGGCTTTTTAGGCCCTTTTCAAGAGTACAGATGAGAGGTACAACTAAATTATAATTTGTAAGTCTAATTTTTAGCTTTTCTTTTCGGAATGAAGTAATTCTACATTATCCATATTTATAAAGTGATTGTTTTCTATACAGTGTGTTGACATGCCGGTGCTATATACGTTGTTTACAATAGACTTTTTATGCTCTTCAAGTCGCTTTTTTATGTTACGTCCAGTCTGGTTAATGTATATAGCGTCGCAGTCACTACATTTTAGTTCAGACACTCCTGTCTTTTGTAGTTTTTCTGTTTTATCCTTATTGTTTATTAATATTTTTCCTAGGTTATTTTTATTTACTTACAGATATTGTTTTGCAACCTAATTTTCTTAATTTATTGCTGACTTTATCACTAATTTCAGGTCTATAAATAATACATTTATGGATGATACTGGCGTCTAGTACACAACCAGCATAAAACTCCTTATACATATTTTTCTTTTGTTTTGTTTTTATTAAATTATCTATGATACTTTCTTTGTATCCATTATTCCTTGCTATTTGTTTTATTGTGTTGACTTCTTTTTTCAAAATTGTTTGGACTTAAAGGAAAGGTTAGCAGACGGTGAACAAAACTATGAAACGATGGCATTTTTATTTGGAAGGACTGGTTATAACTATTGTGTATTACTGTATCTGTACAGGTAGGTTTGCGGTAGATATCGAATTCTAAACAACAATTATGATTTTTTATGTTGACGTCTAAAAAGTTTAAACCGTTTTCATTCTCTTTTTCTAACGTGAACTGAATTTTTTTCATTAAAAGAGTTAAGTAAATTTAGAAATTGTTTTAACTGTCTTTCCGTACCTTTCCAAATACAAAATACATCATCTACATAGCGTGTCCAAAAGAATACATTTTCTATTAAAATGTTTTTGGTGTTAAATAATTTATTTTCAAAATCTGACATGAAAATTTCGGCTAATAAAGGAGAGATTGGTGAACCCATCGGTAATCCGTCTAACAACTTATAAATTTCTCCGTTGAATTTAAAATAATTTTGATTAGTGCAATTTTTAATAATGCATGATATTTAACTCTTTTTTCTTTTCTGCGCTTATATCTGAATTATTTATAAGTTGGTCTATTATATTAAATAAAGTTTGTAGTGGAATTGAAGTAAAAAGACTTTTCACATCAAAAGATACTAATTTCGAATTTCTAGGAATTCTTAGGTTTTTAACTTTTTCTATGAACTGAAAGGAATTTTTGCTTGAATATCTCGATTCAAAATTTATGAGAGCAGGTAGTAAATTATTTAATTCCTTGCAAAGTTTATAGGATGGGGCATTTATGTAGGATACAACTGGTCTAAGAGGATTGTCTTCTTTATGGATTTTGGGTAGTCCGTAGAACAATGGAGGTGAGGAGTTCATTATTTTAAATTTATATGTTTATTCTGGTGGTATGACTGATGTACACTGCTTTAATTATTATTTTGTTCAAACCGCCGCTATACCGTTACCCAGACAATCTTAGGACAAGTGGTAAATAACAAAATGACTTTTGGTACCGATTTTCCTATACTATTACAAAATCGTTAAAGATGATGAGGGTTTGGACAATTTATTTGTTAAAGAAATTATCCTGACATGAAAAAATGTCTATTCATCATTCACGCCGAGTTTTCTTTGTTAATTAACAATGTCAGTACAACCTGAACCTTGGTCGATATGTACATAATTTAGAACTAAAAGTCGTTGACTTGCCGAGGAAGCATTTCTTTGTAACCGTAATACCGTTGTCCGTTACGCAAACTAATATGTATTCTACAATTTAATGTTTACTGTTGCATTTTTTTGTTGTGCTCAATCCGTCTACGTGTTATCAACAACAGCATTATGTATTATGTACGTCTGAATTTACGTGGTCTTATTTATTGTAAAACGAAGCTGAAGTTTAAGGTAAAACAACTGTAAAGTGAAGGGTCAAGTTAAAAAAAACATCCTGTTAGATTAAACACAAACAGAAGCATTAGGCATGCTGACAAGCTCGAAATGTATGCTTACTTTGTTTTTACCAAAGTGAAATGTCCTTTCCCTACAATTCCGTTTTACATCCGTTTGAGACGTGAATTAAATGTTAGCTATTTACGCCCAAATCTAGGAAATAAATATTTTTATATTTATTTAATTAATAAATTAAATTAATAGTTATATTTTTATTTGTTGATTTTTTAAATTAAGGTAATGATATTAAACATGGTCAATAGAACCGGTACATAGAACGATTGTATTTTGTTTTATTTACTTTTAGTGCCTTACGTAGTAGGCAGAGGCTTATAAAAAATTTAAATATCGTTTATTAGTTATTATTATACCTCAGACAGTCGGTATAGAAGCTGTTATGTTATTTTTTTGCGATGGTAACAATAGAGGTATGTTCGACTAAATAGGTACTCAGTGGAGTCGGGTGTGGGTATCTACATTTATTTTCTGAATAAAGAAGCGCCAAATAATTTTTACAAATAACACGAAACTTAAAATTAAATGACAAGTTTATTTAATATCTACCTGGAGAAAATTCCACCTATATGTTGAAATATTAGTAGAATATGTAAGTAATAGTTTTTAATAGGATAAAAAAATGCAATACTAACAGAAGGGCCGATTTGAGCTAACTTAACTCTCTACAGTGCAGTCTAAGATACAGGCAATTTAATATAAAAATCACACATACAAATATATGAGCTTAACCAGAAACAACAGGAAATAGTAAGCTATTTACCAGAAACTCTCTTGGTTTTAATTTATTAAACATCTTATGTATTTGAATTGATTTCAAATCCAGAAAAGATTAAAGCGTACTAAAATTTATCTATTTATTATTCTGCATTACATAGCCACATCTTCACGAGTAAAGAAAGATTTAATTAAAATTATAATAAAAGTTCAGAGAAATTCCATTATATTGTAAATTTAATGCAGTACGACGATTGTTTCCTCGGAGTAACTAAAACTGCGTCACATTACTGACACGCTGGCTGCCTAATTTCCCAAAATTTCCTCTGAGAATACGGCACTTTCAAAGTTTACCAAACCCATGTTTCAACTATTGTTGATCAAAACTTCTCAAGAACTAAATTATTAAATTATTACGACTATTTCCCTCACATTATAAGAACCTATGTCAAATAGCAAGATTTTGAAAATTTCGACCGATAAGAACAAACTTTCAGCGAAAATTGCATGCCAAGTGAAAATTTTACATAAAATGACAGCGAAAATTGCACTGTGCATGACAGCCCAAAACGTCAGTTGAATCATATTTCTTGTTCTGTTTTGTTCTGGAAATAGTCTAATAAATATATTTCGTGCATTAAAAATAATCTGAAAATTCAGCATCAAAGCGTGTTGCCTTTGAGAAACCGCATTCACTCATTTTGATGTGATTTGACTGAAATGTCAAATCACATCAAAATGAACTTACGCAGTTTCTAGGCAGCACGTTGTCATGCGCTGATTTTCGATAACTTTTAATGCACTTATAGGTATATTACTACAGAATATTATCCGCCACATGAAAAAACGCCTAAAAGTGCCAAGAAAAAAAGAAACAGTATCGAAAATTATAATAACAACTCAAGGACAACTTAAATAAATGAAGGAACGCTCACTCCCGTGCTATGGATCCATATGCACAAGGTAGACGTTTTATATTTCTTCAACGAAATCCAGAGAAATTATCCAAAACAAAATGTACAGACGATATTATCAGACCATAACTATATAACCTGTCGGTTTTATTTAGAGCACCAGTGCAAAAGCCGTTTAAAACGTTAAATTTTATTTTAATTATTCACAGGTGTATCTCTCCTTTATGTTGAAACAAAATATTCTAATCGCAGAACTGCCATCCCTATCGAATCAAGACAACATGTTTCCTTCATGAGAAATACCCTCACAGCGTAAAAACGTTTGAAAACCGCAGAACTTAAATACAGGGTTAGTCTCTAATATGTTGTTTAATTAAGAATGAACATAATAATTTCTAAATACGAATTACTATGAAGTGCTTATAAATAAATAACATGTACAAAAATTCGTAACAATGCCTTCTTGTGTCTACGTTTTGACTTTTAATAAAACAAAAATGGGAATGTACACATTTTAATAGTTACTTACGTAACAAGACCGGGAAGGGATTCTTTACTGGCCGAGCTGAAAATTCTGAAAGTTAGTGAGCCAAGTAATGACGCTTTCCGGGTGTGTTGCATACAATATTTTTTCTGCAACCCTTTTTAACTTTAACAAAATTCATAAAATTCAACTGACAGATGTCAGATGCTCACTTTCAAAGAAGACTGAATTAATCATTTTTAATTGTTCAAATACTGTCAACCAAAAGTGACATAAGGGGACCGGTAGATTTTACCAATCCCTTGTGTCCCTTTACCGAGCTAAAATCGTAAATATGTATTTTCCAATAAGAAAATTGAACAAAAACAGTTAACTTTCTAGACGGCTGCAGAAAAAATATATTACATAGTCGTTAATTAATTAAAGTTCTTAATTTATACCGGATGTTTTTTCCTGCTGGCCCCGTTAAATACTTGCAAAACTCGAAACGCTTATAATTTTGCAGGATATTGGATTTGATTTCGTGTTAAAGATACTAAAATAATCTGTAATTTAGTCTTGTTTGAATGAGAAAAAAGTGAAATAAATCCTGTCAAAAACTATTACCTGAAATACTGAAGTATCAACTCTGAGCAAACCAACAAACTTAAAATGGTATACCGGGTGGCCACGAGTCAATGTACGCCCCAAATATTTTGATTGTTTTTGAATTTAAAAATTTGTTGTTTATAACAAATTTAACACTCTTGCTTCAGAAAATTAGTAAGTCAAGAATAATTCAATTGTTGCGAATGTCTGTCATTTTCAAGGCTATCTGCAATTTTGGATTTAAATGTAGATAGGTACCTTATTGAAATGATTTGTTGGCGTTTACCTTTTAAAAATACTTTTATTATTACGAAGATATCGTTAAGAAATGATTAATGGCGAAAAAATTATAGTTTATGAATCATTATTTCTGATTAATAAAAAAATAGCACAGTTCCATTAAAAAAATTTCCATAGGACCCCTACGGAAATGAAAATAAAAATTAAATTTTTTTTTGAAAAAAAAAACCTAAAAATACTAGTACCTATCAGTAATTCAAACAACTATTTTCTTCTTTACAGACAAGTCTACAACCTTACTAATAATTTCCATAGCCTACTTAGTAATTTTCTTACATCGCATTCATCTGACGCGGCCATTTTGAAAAAATTAAAAAATTGTTCGTATCTCACTTATTTTTTGGAATTTTTAAAATCTGAAAAAAACTGTTGCGCTTTGAAATTTATGCTTAATGAGAAACCATCAAAAAAATATAGTCATTCCATTTAAGAAAAAAAGTTGGTCACTTCCGGTTCAACCGGAAGTGATAATTTCATTCCTTTTAGTCTAAAAGTAGCCCATTATTGTCTAATTTATGTGTACCAAAAACCAAATTTTTAAATTCAAAAACCACCAAAATATTGGGGGCGTACATCGACTCGTGGCCACTCGGTATATTCAATGTAACGCGCGTTTGTATAATGTAAATTCGACGAAGTTCCACGCACGTAATTTACAAACTCATGTATCTTCCTCAAAAGCATTAAGTATGGCGACGGTCTTATTTTAAAAAGGCTTTGAGATGACACATCTCATAACGCAATCACGTATTCGCACAGAGTTTGGCACTGGGATTGTCGAGATTTAGATACCATAAATAGTCGCACTGGAAGATTATAAATTTATAAATTTTTATGCCGTCAAAACGGGTGGGAGAAATCTATAAACGGTAAAAAAGTGTCAATTCTGACAAAAACTGTATGGAAATTTTTACACAGAGCAAATCAGTTGTTCTATGAAATAGAAATTGTCAAGCTTCTTGCTGAATAAGTGTTTACACTCCATGTTTTAGGCCTCTTTTCTCTATGTCATATGCTATTTATTTTAATCCGTACCAACAATTTTTAAAAATCCTAACAATTCTTGTTCTAATCGATTTAAAAACTAGTCAAAAAAATTCATTCAGTTAATACACTGTCTTATAGGAGAAAGGGAGTTTCGTGACTCAATTTTATATTTCCTTGACACTAACCTATAATTCAGTAGCGGCTCGTGGCATCACCACTGACAAAAAATAATGAGTCAAACTTTTTGAAAATTAAAAAAAATGTATTTATATAATCAGTCAATATCATGTGAATAGAGGCAGGTGGAGGGCGCCCGGCCGCTTCGTATAACACAATAGGTGAGTGGATAATTTTTTTTATCACATTACTCGATTCCAGTGGTCATAAATGGACGCTAATTTCAGGCTACCTTATTAACTGCATAATAATTTCCACGTACGAAGACAACTATTAGTCTAGGAGCCAACGACCGATTAACTTATAACTTCCTCAAGAAAATTTTTTATTTCCCAGTATTCTCGTACAATAATTGTCAATGAATAAAATGAAATTCTGGCAGCCGTCCGCAGGGGGGTGTGGGGGCGGTAGACTCGCAAATTGAGAAAAAAAAAAGGAGAATGAGAAACCCACTGGCTCACCCCAGGTATACAGATATCATACCGTATATTCCATAAATAACTCCGTATTTTTTAGTAAATGTTTAACATTTTAATATATATATACAGGGAGTAGTAAGTATTATATTTGATCTAAAAATTTCTCTACAACTTGCGTAATTGTGTAAGTTTAATATCAGCCTACCCAACGGCCTTTGGGTTATAAATATTCTCTGTCTCTGCCTCTACCATTGCCCCAACTGACATTAAGAGATATGTAAAATCATCAGCAAGCGTAAAATGACCTGTAAAAAAGTAATTTGGTAAGTAATGAATAAACATCATAAATAGCAATGGCCCCAAGACAGATCCTTGAGGGACACCAAGGTTTACATTAAACATATAAAAGTTATATGACACGATGGGTACACCATCATTTATGTGACATGTAAATAATTATATTGCACACATTACAATATTACATATTTACGTTTTTATTACGAAAAATAATATCAGTTAGCTGCATAATATATGTCTTTCTTCAAAGAGTAAAGATTATTTAGAAGATGATAAACTGGTAGAATACAATTGAATTCTGTTTTTTATATATATTATGTTTTATGCATTCAACTATTTAGATAATAAAGCACATGATAGAGCCAGAATATTTTTCTGGCATTGCATATACATATTCACCGAGATTTAGCTTTAAATAATAAGTTTGAGACTGTTATGTAAATATTCGACATACACACACAGATTTACTTTGGTCTGGCGATAGCTCTGTCCCCCATCTATACGTCTGGCAGTATGTTTCTTTAACATGATACCAACCTATCATATAATTTTTCCGTTTTTTTTCTCACTGAATCATTCCATATGAAATCGTCTAATCGGTAAAGCCAGCTTATTTTAGATTTTGCTCAAACTTTGTGAGAATCTTCTTTAGGGTTCCAAAGGAAATCCACCGTCATTTAATGTTGTCAACATATTCATATTATAGCCTAAATAATGCGATTTTTTTTTAATTTCAAAAGTTCACGCAGATTTTTTTATAAAAAGTAGGCCGAACGAGTCAATTGTAGGTTTTATTTCTTCCACGATATGTGCATTTGATCTCCGAGAAATATTAGCCGTTTGCATTCAACAGTCGAAACACTGGTCGGTTAAAAATCACGAAAAATCAGTAAAATACACGTATTTTCAGCACCGTGTTATTTTTCGGGGGTATTGATTGTGTGAATTTATATTCTTACTATCGTTCAGCTTTGAAATGCCATCTTGAACGTGCAGATATCTTTAATAGAAAATTTTTTATAGCTAAAAATATTAAAGCATAAAAATGACGATGCTTTAATTCGGTCAGGCGGGAACTGACGCATGCGAAAATTAAATGACGATGGATTTTCTTCTTTGTAATTCTAAAGAAGATTCTCACAAGTTTAAGCAAAATCTAAAATAGTCGAGGAACAAAATTTTTTTTATTTTAGACGTTTTCATATGGAACGACTCCACCGAGAAATTATCACCCTCACACGCCTGCCGCGGACGGCTGCCAGACTTTCATTTTATGCATTGACAATTGTATGAGAATACTGAGGAATAAGAAATTCTCTTGAGGAAGTTATATAGGTTAATCGGTTGTTGGTTCTCCGTCTATATACATATTCATACATGTATTAAATTGGGGATTTTCTTTTGCATTTGTCGGTATGGATCGGTGAAATGGGTCTTATTTTTCTAAACCATTCATTTTCGATCCACAAATTTTTCCCACTGCATTATTCACATGAATCTGTAACACACTTGCAACTACCGACCCCGAAACTAACCCAATACGATGGATAAACCCGCTGAATACTGCAATGGCTTGTGCGTTTACACTAAATCACGTCCACACTGAGCGCGAATTTTCCTCAGTGTATCGACAGCAGCTTGAAATTCGGAGGATGATATGTGCGAAACTACTCTCCTTTTCCAAAATGCAAACAAAATTATAAATCGCACAGTTCTGTAAAATTTTATCACTACTCCTATTACTTATAAAAGGATAATGCTGCGCGGCTTTCCAGTTTTTAGTTTTCATAATGCTTGTTGTCCGAATTCAACATAGCACTCGAACTGTATTAGTTAAAAATAATACGCAGAATATTCAATAAAACTAAATTATAAAACCTATAATTATAAAACAGCGTCAACCTGACCTATTTCAAAAGCGTATAAAAAACAATTCTAGCTAATTGGAATTAATTCATTGATTAGAAAATCACATCTGATCGAAGCAAAAAATGTCCGTCTTTGTATTTTTTTCTCCTTGGGCACAATAATTCTGACCTTGATGTCTCTGACACTGCTATACTTTTCACTATTATTTAAAAAAATACCCCCAGAGATGCATTCAAGGCAATTACTTTACCGATATGGCTGATAATTTACAACTCCAAGAAGCTAACTTCTAATTCATTCTTGCGAGACCAATGTTATTGGGTTTTAAATTAATTTAACTAATCATAAATTTTACACTAAACGATTGCATAATAAGCTAACACGTTTTTTCTGAAACTACGTGAAGTGTAAAAAGTGGTAAATGTACCAAATAACTGTAAATAAACCTTATTTTACTGGGAAATACTTAAACGATGGCGTAACTATTGGTATTGCCAAGAATCCAAGAGTGTGGAAAATACAAACAATTCAATTTCTAGGCAGAAGCAACGAACTATTCATTAGCTTATGTTTATAGATAGCTCATGATTAAAAATGTAATATTATTGCACTAGAGTAATTACCTGTTACTATTAAACACCTACATTACTGCATTAGCTAAGGTTTCTAATTCCACAACTGTTTGCAAAAATCATAACCGCCTTTCTAACCGCTTATCTTCGCTGCCTTAACTAGATTCTCATTATTTTTACATTTTTCGTTTTTTACGTAATACTCATTAGGTGAGCATTGAATGGTTCGCTGACGTTATTTTATTTACAATACTTTCACTTAGATTAATGTTAATGCAATATAAGGCTTAATGCAGTTATTGCCACTGGTCACAGACGAAAATCCTATGCGATTAAAGCGAACTGATGTATCGATATTATAAACCAGGTCCAACTAAAGAGCACCCGACTACAGAAACCGGCAAATAATATTCAAATCCATAGTTAGAGCGCCGGTAAAAATCAGGTACAGGGAAATAAACCTTGTTCGAAAAAACACCATTTGTAGTATAAGAAAATTTTTTGGTTATGCAGTCAAGTAGGACTAGAAAAATAAATCGTAAGTTCAAATTATTCATATTAATACAACAAAATATCGAGCAAAGAAGTAACCGTCAATTCTAAACCCGCTGGCCAGCGCGGATGATGCCCACTAACGTTATTAAGAGGCCAACATGTTCTACAGTGGCCCGTGTTCTGATTGATTATAAAATCTGGTCAGCAGTTTGATAGATGGCTAATTAACTGGTGTATTATTTGTAAGTGCAGTTGGAAGTTTAATAATGTGTTTCATATTTATTTAATGGTTAAAGTGTTTTGTTTACAATGTTTCAATAAAACAGTTAAGGCAGGCTTTCTAAGTTTGACATGTTTGAGATGTTAATAAAAAGTGTTTATTAAGTTCTGGCCCCTAGAAAATAGGGCCAGTACTATTGTCATCCGGCATACGTCGTTTAATTAAAATTTTATGGTACCCACATTTTGTCTCTTTGACTATTTTGTACAAAAAATATGTTAAAAATAAAAAATCTACGTACGACTTGGCAACAACTGTTAGCTCTGGCCTTAAATCTTTCTATATCTTTAAGTTTATCTGTGCAAAATCGTATTATACGTCCATGAAGAATAGTAGTAGTCGTAGTAGTAGTAGTAATAGTAACGGCATATTATAAATAGAAAGTACCATTCAACCAATTTGAGGAATGTTGCAACATTACATCAATATGTGTAGGATTATAAGCAGATGGATGCGTAGGAAAAGATCGAATAAACTGCAACGATAAAATGGAGGTGATTATAAACGTTTTCTCATCTTGTGAAAACAATCAAAGTCTCTCAAGTATTTCCTTTGTCCGTAAAAGTAGAAGCAAACTCAATTTCAAAACTTTCATCACATTCTTTGTCAACTAAGTTTCATTGAACAGGGCGAGAAACTCGTCGATTTTCGAAGGACGGTTGTTTCTAAGTATTTTTAATAGAAAAATGTAAAAATATAAAAATGTATAACGACTCGTTATTGAACTTGGATTTATAGAAACATGTTTTAATGTCGAATGAGTTCGTCGACCGCGTTTGTATCAATCAAAAGCGACTTACTTACATACAAGGTATTGAATGCTACAAAATTATCGTTTTGTGCGTCTGACATGTATTTATTATAAGGGAACATTTGAAAACGACGATTAGATATGGATCCTAACGTTATTTTCATTTTGTTGTGCATGTATTGTATCAGTATTCAAATTATGATAACATAAAATTACCATTGTGAAGCTTTATACTCTTACATATTGTTGCTAACGCGTTAAATATGGGTGAAATCGCGGATAAAATAAATCTAAATATAAAATCATCAATTTAAGCTGTCCCAAGCTTGAAAATATACCATTTTTCGAAATAAAAAGGGAAAGACTGACAAAAACTTGTTTACGAGGTTTTCTTATTTTATATTACGTATCGAAACTGACTGACTGGAAAAAATTGACGATTTCTCGCAAAACACAAATTTTGCAATCAAAACCCATTTAAAATTTTACAGTCATAGACGGTGTATTTTAATCCTCGAATTTATTATTTAATTATTTCATCATAAAATCCATTACCAAAAAATTTTACCAACTGTTAAAAACAAATTAATATTTCATAGCAGCCTGAAAAAAAGTGAAATCCTTTCTCTTTTTTTTACTCTAATGGCAAATAATACAGTCGGCACTTATCTATCACCTATTATGGAATTTTAATTTGGAGTAAATTTTTGTTTGAAACTGTTTTTTATAACTTTTTAAAGCAAGACAGTTAATTTTATTATAACCAAGTCTACAACAATAAATTCAAAAGAATTCCACGCATTAACATAAAACTATCATTTGAGTGTCAATTATGCCAACAAAATTCATATTTTTCACAGCCTACCATAATTTCATCTGAAATATATTATTTATTTCACTTTAGCGAGTTGCGATGAACATCCCTATAGCTCCAAGAAGAACTACATTATATTCCTATTATAATTAAAATTATTTTTCGCGGCATAAAACACCTGACATTTTGTAATTTCTGATACTACCAAAGACTTTGACACTACAGTAAATTATAAACAATACTGTTGTTATGCGTGTTCAACGAAGTTTCACTGCTGATTTTTAACCAATAATTAATTTTTCCGGTGCATTTGCTTCTTTTCTAGTTGGGGGTGTATTGTGTCAACGAGTCTTTTTTGTATGTTAAATGGAAAGATTTTTTTTGTAAATTAGTAGGTAATAACCATTGTATGTTAAATAGAAGTAAATTAGAGCATAATAACCACTGCTATGTTTGTAATCCTTGTTACTTTTCCAACTCACAATCAATGAAAGTATCTAGAAATTTAGTGGAATAGGACAACTAAAATATTTTGCTATTTACTTATAACATGGAAGGATGCAATATTATTTTTAAGATAGCACAATTGCAAGCTACAGTTTTTTCAGCATTCAATATGAATGCGTTTTTACAACACCAGATAGTTAATTAAACAGTTGACTGTTTACAGAGAAGTTTGAAGCTGCTCAGGATTATCAGCAGCAGCTGCTGGTATAAGGTCATCTGTGTATAGTACAATATAGTTAGTGTCAACATAAGATTGTTAATAACCATTTAAAAAATAAGCGGACCAGGTATTGATCCCTGAGGAACTCCCAGATTCCCAATTTGTATATTGGAAATTTTAACATCTAATTTACATAAATTTTCCTATGCTGAACATATGACATAAGCCAAGAAAGCATATTGCCTCGAAAATCGGCAAAATATAATTTTTATTCAACGAAAGCTTGATTTAAACAATCGGATGCATGAGATTGATTGATCTACATGTTATCAAGATGTTTATAAATGTACCCAGTAAAGTTATAGGCAGCATTCTGTTGAGTTTCATATTGTATTCATTAAGGTTAATAATTTTGAAAATGTGTCTTTAAAGTTACTTGAAACTTATTGTATACAGTTTCGCGTAAATATATGGTCATCCTATCGCGTAAATATATGGTCATCTTAAAGAAACACGTTTTAATTTATGTAATCATTTTTTATTTTATTTATAACTGATTTTTCCCGCAAGCAATGGCAAATATCAGATTATTTGGTTTTATTTTCTTTGGCAACAACGATTCTTACAAAATTAAACATTCTATTTCTTGGCAACTTTAATTCCAAACTAATTAAAAACGATAACCCTACTTTTTCGGTTATTTTTAAGACTGAATATCTAGGCAGACTATTTGGTGCAGGGAGCCACCTTTAAACGGCAAATGCACGCTTTACTATATCGTTTGCTTGCATACTTCGTTTAACATGACTAGGAAGATATCAATACAGACACATAAGTGGTCGGGGACAGGGCACATATCCCCAGGAAGATCCTTTCAATTTTGCAGGGGTTTAAATATATACATGCACCAAATTACTCGTTGATTAATAGTGTTTCTCTTAAAATAATTTATTAATCATCGTTATTCGTTAGTATTGTATGAGTAGGTACGTTGTGTTGTTTATATCTGACCTCTGTGTAACTTCAAGTACAAGACTGAGTCCTTAGTAGTCAGCAGGTTATGAAACGGCACAAGGCCCAAGAAAAAACCCATTATCGTCTCTGTCGGCGGCCGTCAATTAATTGATTTGAAATCGATACAAATAAATCATTTTACAGACCATTTATCCATCGGTAATCTCGTCATAATTTATTTGAAACCTTTATACTAAGACACCTGTTTATTTTTAAATCTAATTTTCAGTGTTATCTGTTTTTTTTTAATTCGTTCGCATTTTGTTTTAAATTGAAATCTCAAATAACAGACAGGCTTTAAAACCTGACAACGGCAATTCTAAATGCTCAATTAATATTCGTTCTGCCTCATTTACGTCAATGTTTGAAACAAATTAAAGCTTTTGTCATATTTCAAGTTCATTTAAATTGTTTTATTTCAGTATCGCTACTTGAATTGAATTTTTTACTGTTTTAACTTGCCTGCTCTAAATAATCCATCTCCTTATAACACAACGTAACTGAACTCATTTCTAGTCACGTTTGCCCTTTTAAATCATGCATCTTTTAAGACCCGTTCACATACACTTTATTTTTTAAGTATCGCCAAAAAAAATAGAAACATTAAATTCACATACCAATTAATTATTGAATTATTATTTACGAAGAGAAAGAAATAGATTTTAATAGGGAACAAACATATAAATTTAGTTAACAAATCGCTACTATGTGCAGAAGTAGGTAGGTGTTTAACCTCTAAAGAGGGCCATTAAAACAATAAGGACTAAGGACTGTGGCATTTCAATAATACATTATTAATGAGGGCTACCGTTTTTAGGCTCACTAGTTAGCGCCACTGGCGAATAAGGTAGCTGTCAAAAGTTATTGTTAGGCGCGGAAGAGGTTTACAGGGTTTTATTATAACTATTTCGTACCCCAATAAATAAAAAAAATTGGTAATTATACCTCAGCGTTGTGCAGTTCCATTTTGTTCGGAAACAAAATGCGAACATATGTTTTCGAGAGACAAAACTCGCCTAAAACAGTGGTTGGTAACGATTCGCAGGAATAACTTTACTCCTTCGAAACATTCGCGTGATTGTAAGAAACATTTTAATCCTGACGATTATGCGTTGCCAAAGGAGCCTATTACAGAAAATCGTAAGTAATAATCATGCACATTCATGTTTTCATCATGCTCAATCTTGATATAACCTAATCTTTATGACATAAGACACTGTTGTTCCTTAGGCCCACTTAATTTTGCACCACTTTTTCTTAGCTCTACTTTTAAAGCACTTACATTCATCGACCCGTACCGTATATCTCCCATATTTCATCAGAAGTATCACAATTTTTATAAAAATCACTAAAAACCCGCGTAAAAAAAACATAATAAACATTACCGTTCGGTGACATTTGAAATTTCTGTACCTTACCCTATACCAGCGGCTCTCGTGGTGAATTCAAGCGCGGTAGCCCCCATTAGGTAGAAGCATGATAGAAATACAGTGGTATGCTATTCCCGTGAATGACGTCACCGGCGAAAAATAATGTGGCGCGAAATTTAAATTATTAAAATTTTGAGGTTGTCATTGTTTTACTCTCAAGTACTTATCGCTGTTGTTAAGACAACTATTATTGTGTATTTTAAAAATGCCACATTGATTTTGATATCACAGTAGCAGTTCACAGTGTGATTTAAAAAATCACCATTTAGTCCATCACTATTAATTAGCAAGTTCATAATATCATGCGGATGATGTTTTCTAGAAAAGTTCTAATTGAATGAATATATTCGAATGAATTCATTCGGTAGTTGGAATCATTCATTAACTATTCGATAGTTCAAATCATTCGATAGTGCCCATCTCGAAACATTACCGCGAGAAAATCCCGGACATCGTCAGCCTACAGCCGTCTTAAAACGGCGACTTACAAGACAATTAGCATCAGTGGATCCTTCTGTTCGGATAAATTCCTGACTGGCAAATTATACATGTAGACAAATTCTGCAGTTTAATAGAAATATATTTTAAAAACAAAAACAAAGAATACCGTCTAAATTGTATCACAATCAAATTATTATCTATTTAGTTAGAATATGTAAATTTTATAAAAAGATATGATTGTATTGTTTTTCAAACAAAGAAATATGTTTAAATATATTTTCAAATTTGACATTTAGACGATTCAAATTATATTTAAATTTAGAAATAAGAGAAATATTTGTTCGTCTCAAAAAACGGGCATATTCCGTATATCCCATATAAAAAAATATTTATTTGAAAGGTACATTAGATAATTTAATGCAAAACCTAAACTTCAGAATTTTTTTTTCTATTAATAATGCACAATAACAGGTGATGTCATAGATTTTTAAAATTACTGCCACTTGGTAAAATGCGCACTTTTACACATACCTTGATATATTAGTGTCTTTCTGAAAACATAACAAGAAAAAAATAAAGCAAACATATCCAAACTTTTTCCTCAGTGTATAATAAAACTAAAATGTTGACCATATTTTACTAAACCCGCTCTATTTCATGCATATTGTTGGATTCGGTATTGTGATTTACGGTTCCTTTTATCCATTTTCCATCACGCTTCCTCGAGAAATACTTCATGTTGACGAGATTCCCCGGAGAGAGTAAAATAAAGAATGACTGAAGACACGAAGAAAAGGTCGTCAGGTCATGGTTCCATGCCAATGCATTAGGTCGGTGAACTGGTGTATATGCGCCGATACTCTTCTCTAAATAAGACATAGAGAGGATTCTTCGAAATTACTGTATCACGATTGGAGTACATTCATTCTGTATACTTGACACGTGACAAAGCATGTCACAGCTTATAAGGTGATTGATTATTCTGTTTAAATACAGTATTGAGGGCATGTATGTGAAAATATGCTATATACACATTCGCGAAAGGTCAATACACCTCGAAGTTTTGAAAACTAATTTGTAATAAAATGCAAGGCAAACGGGAAGAGCAATTACTCTTTGATTCGTAAAATTTGGAATTTTTATTCTATATTTTCATACAGTTAAATTAATAATTCTCTCAGCAGGACTAAACTATCTATTGTAAGATTAAACCATTAATTTCATTGTCGTGTTTAGTTTCGTGCCATATTACATGGCATTTAAGTTCAATGCCACACTGAGAAGACCCCAAGTTCAAAATAACGTAAGATCTCGGTCTCTACAGAGACCATTGTTTGCTGACAAAAATCGTTTTATTTGTCATCCTTGAGCTATTTCCTAAATCATTTTTCAACAAAATATTTTTCCTTCTTTCGCCAGCAAATTAAATTGACTGGAGATTCCTAATATAAAATAGGCCGAGATGAATTGAAACACCAGTGAGTCCGCTCGTGACCGCTGCGTTTGATCAGTCTTCATTCTTCAGAGGGTCAAGCGAGTTCATTTCAGTAAGCATTTGTTATTTGTTCCTCAAGACACCACTTTGTCACGGCATTCGTTCTGACCTCAATAATGGTCTTTTGTTCAGATTTATAGGTTTGATCTCGACTATTTGTACAGAGAACGTATCGACACGTCGAATGCACTTTTGATCGATATTTACGGTACTTGAGCGTTGACAATATAATGCAGAGGCTTTCTGATCTTTGCAAGATACGTAAATAGCAAGAACATATTGGAATTTGATGAGGCGACGAGATCTATTACTCACTGGTATTGCACCGTTTACTTCAATTTCCACAGAGTGTAGTGTTGAAACATTTTATTGGCAGATTTTTTATAGTATAATATTTGTGGCGGACAAACTCGCTCAAAAAATGGTTCTGTGGTCGTTCTGAGACAAAATTTGATACGTAAATAAACTGAAAGCTCACATTTTATAGACGTGCAAAAAAGAAGTTATTCAAAATTTTCGGGGTTTCGTGACGAAATGATAGCTGAACTTATTAATATACAAATAGTAATAAATACGTAAATATAGGATACCAAAATGGTAATCCTCTCACTGTATTTAAATGAAGATTGAATAAAATAGCCACACACACTTCTTGATGATTTACAAAATTTATATCATACAACGAGAAGTAATTAAGAGTTAATTGTGTTCGCTCACTAATAAAAGATTTTTACAGAAGGCTTATCGAAGATAAGCGGTCAAGAGTGCCTTGAAATTAATTAATTTTCAGCTCGAACCGAGTTACATGAGCTAAAAATTTTAAACGCCATAAGCGCCAATGTTTTTACAAAATTTTTAAAAATTTTTTTTACCTCAAAACAGCTACAACCTTCGTATTCAAATTTTCGTCCCGTTTCGTCAAAAAATTTAAAAAAATTCAACCTCAAACACCGGAGCATTGAACACTATAGTTATAAAAAATTGAAGTGTGGCCACCATACGACTTCCGTTTTTATTAGATAGATATATGTTAAAGTAACCAACACGAAAATAATACTCAAATATCGACTTCAAAATTGGATCATAAACTACCTGGAAGGTTATGTAAATTTATAATTAGTGTTGGGTGATTTTGTCATATTTTTGGCAAGATTAAACGCACTGTGTGGTCCGTTATATACCTAGTACCGACCACGACCACAGTCTTAAACATAAACAGAAACAGCGTGTACCATGAAAATGCCAAATTGCCTAATAGTAAAGTACACACAAAAATACGTAATTTCAAACGCAATATGCTTCACCACAGAAAATGTATTTAATTAAATGAAAGTATTCACGACTGCAATCAAAAACAATTCGCTCAGGCTGTAATTAAACCACTGGTCGAGTAATATAGATCGAATTTAAGCAATCAAATAACTTTACGGTGTATCGGTTCACGTTTTTGCTATTTTCGTTCTAAATTTATATAACATGTTTTCATAATCCTGACACAATTTACCTCAAAACTATTTCCGGACAATAACAAACAAATTTTAACGATTTATAAAGACACTCAAGGTGAAACCTTAGGACTAAGATAAGAAAAGGTGCGCTAAAGTTAATTTTAATAGTATCTAATCAATCAATAATCACTTTCTTAATCACCATCGCGCCCAACATCTAAGAGATTCGAGATGTAAACATATGTTCATCAAAAATTGTAAGTATGAAAGTAAACACAAGCAAACTTTATTTTTAATACTGTCTACTTTTCTAAGTAAATTCCTTGTATACGATGAGCGTTTATAATTAAATTTAGGTTATTTTTAAGGATAACGAAGCAAGTCAAAAATCAGGGATCAAAATTTTTCCTGATGATTTAAAATCTGAACAAACAAATAAATTGAACGAAACTAAAATTATTAGGAACAGTGAACGAAGTACGCTTGAATTTTATCTGTCCTTGAAGGCATTCTAGACGAAATTGTTGCAAGTATTGAAAGTTCAATTCAATACCTTCCTGTTTCCTCTAAAGGATTTGTCAGAGAAACTTGTAGGAATTAAATCTCCACAAATATTGTCACTAAAGTAAATAGAAAGTCAGAATACACAAAGGACAGAAAAATTATCAGACGGTTGCATAAGAAAGATTGTTTTTACAACGGCAATGAGATTGTTATTTTAGATAAATAGGACTATTATTCTCTTCCATACTATTCCATAGTACTTCTCTCTCGAAGTACTATGGCACGATGGATAAACGATTTCCCGGAGTTGGTGTTTGAGGCACAAAAGTTCGGTTAATATTTGTGAGAAATATCGTCATGTACCCCTGGGATCCGGGCTCCAGTTATTACAGATTTAAAATGTTTGTTATTTTTAATGTAAAAATTCCACCCAGTTCGTTAAACTCGCTTTTCCGATTCGATTATCGAATAATTTAGCCAACAAGCGTATATCCGGTATCTTAAAAATTAAATACCTACAAACATGCTAATTAAAATGAAACCAGATATCTTCTTTTCTGCTGGAGTGTCAAGGATAACAGCTAAGGAATCCAAGTCATTTTAATGCGAAGCAGATTACGATAACATTTCGTAATAAATAATAACAAACGGTAACCAACTAGTTATCCCACACTTATTATACCTATATTTGTATGTATGTGTGTGTGCAACATCGTCGAGTACGTTCTTGCAAAACTCTTTGTTACAGGCTCTTATTTAATATTTATCAGTGGTGGTATTATTACCGACGTGACTGTACCATATCGAGAATATGTCATAAATTGATAACGAATTTTGATGCCACTATTCAACATATATGCAAATACATTTACTGAATATTGTTCCTCATTTATGTAAATCCCTTTCAAAACGCAGACGTAGTAATATGAGTGGCAGACAAACACTTTTTCTATTGTTAATGGACAGGACAAGCATTTTTTGAAAAGGAACAAATAGAAAGATTCATAAATATTCCCACATTCACGTCTACATGAGAGTGCGTTTGGAAATTTGAATACAAACGGGATGTTACGAAATCATTCCAGCTTAATATACAAACTGTGCAGTAGTAGTTGCCGCACCTGTATGATCTGGCAAAGGATAGCAAATGAAATTGTACGTTTTAATATTGGTAAAGTAGAGACCTCAGTTCAACGACTGAATACAATTTGTTTTCCTTGCTAGGAAGCATCTACCTTAGAACGGGTCGATCCGATGTTTCCAAACTACGCCACACCACACCAAACTGTTACTTTTGGTGAGAGGTATCTCATGCATGAATTTCTTGAGGATTTTCTTTCACCCATACCTGTAATTCTGTTTAATATCTCTGGAAAGATGAAAATGTGCCTTGTCACTCATGATTATGTTGTTCAAAATATTGGTATTTCTTTGAGAATCTGCTCTACTCTGTTGCAAAACCTAACACAGACTTCAAGATCTTGGTGCAATATTCGCTGAGCAATTTGAATTTGTTTGTTTGTGCAAAATTTAGCGTAGGATTCGGTCTGACATATTCAATGCTTGAGAATGTTTCAAGGCGGACCTATTGTCACTTCGTAACATAGCATGTCTAGTCCTGGCAATACCCTGTGGTGGGGGTACTGTCTGAGGTCTTCTCGTTGAATTTCCTCTTGTGGAACTAGCTTCCTGTCGAAATGTTCTTACTCATCTTCAAATTGCCCTAATGGTTGGTACTGTCTGAGATCTTCTCGGTGCATTTCCTCTTGTGGAACTAGCTTCCTGTCGAAATTTTCTTACTCATCTTCAAATTATCCTAATGGTTGGTACTGTCTGAGGTCTTCTCGTTGCATTTCCTCTTGTGGAACTAGCTTCCTGTCGAAATTTTCTTATTCGTCTTCAAATTGTCCTAATAGTTGGTACTGACGAATCCCGCCCAATATTAAAATGACCTTTGATTCTTCGTTTGGCCGCAATAACTCAATAACCGTTTGAAAAACCTTTCAGCGGCCAAAGCTCTATGTCCATTTGACCAATTCATTATGAAAACTGTCTACGAACTGACAGAATGTGTATCTCATGGCCTCAAATGATACAAGTTGTCTTGATTTTTCTCGAAAAAAATACTGGGATAATTATTTGTAAGCGCTTTTATTACAAAAAATGTCTTCTCTAAATCCTCTGTATTTTTTATGTAAACTGGATTATGTCATGTAACAAATAACCATTTAATTCACTGAAATATCTTAAGCAGTTCTAGAGATTTTTTATGTGAAAACTGGATATCTCATATATTGCCGGATCCGTTATATGATATTTATACGGGGTGTTTAATTTTCGACAACTTAATTCCTTATTTCAAAATAAACACATGAAAAACTTCAAAAATTACACAATTAATTTGAAAGAAGTATGAAAATGGAGAATAACTTTGGTATAACTAAACACAAACAATTTCATTGATAAACAAATTTCTATATTTATGTTGCAAGATACATCGTGTGGGTAGACTCATTTGCCTTGGCAATCCACTAATTTATTAATATTATTTTTGGAAAAGTTAGCGTATAATAATTTACACCAAACTGTGCAATTATTATTGATAGTAAGGCTGCAATATTTATTTCATTAATGAAAACAATACAATTTGCGTAACAAAATCTTACTCAATAGTTCATAGTTATTTGTTATCCTAAGCATGCTTACATTAAATAAATATGACAAACATTTTGTTGTTTTGTCAAACAATAGAAACCATTTATAAATAAAATATTTTTACCTCCTGTGAGTTATGTGTTTACTACCCATTATAAAGCTTGTATTTTTTGCATATTCTGAGGACTACACAGCAGTTGTTGCTAGGATATGCATGTTTAAATAAATTTAACATTGGGGAAAAGTCAGGGTTCGTGATTAAAAGACATAAAGACGGCTCCTCTAGAGACAAAAGGACTTTTTTTACTTTTATGTTTAAAGTTGTGAGAAAGACTTAAGTTTAGAAAACCTACGTCTATATCTTTCTGAATTACATGATAAATTTTTCTGTCAGAAATTGGACATTTTAACATTTGTCCTAACAATTTTATTATATATTCATACCAGAAGAACCAGGGCGATGTGCATCCCTTTCTAGATTCACCAATACTGCAGATATAATTAATTCTAGGTAGGTCAAAGCAAGGTTTATATCGCTAATTTACAACTGAACCTTTAAAAATGCTACAATTTTTTTATGAACTTATACATGCAGTGATACTAGTAGTATATGTACTATGTACGGAGCACCAAGGCAAATATATTTTTTAATTATTGTAAAACACACCACTTTATGCACGCCTTCTTCGCTGTAATTCTCTACAGGGTGGCCCAAAATCGATGGGATTTGAGGTTATTTCTAAAACTATAACAGATAAAAAAAACCCGATATAGGTGTAACTGTTTTTTAAAATGTAACATCCTGTAGTTTATTTCACCAATTGATTAAAATTTAAATTTGCTTTCAAACGATATATCATGTCATATTTATTTTGAGAAAAAGTGGTTAATTTTCAAAAACTTAAATATTTACTGGGGACAAGGGCGGATCGAGAAAAAATAACAGCAGGGGCATATAATAAAATCAATTCGTGTGGAGATAAATGCAGAAAGTCACCTTCTAGTCCGGGAGGGTAATTTTCTATAATTGTATATAACACAGTACCAATACATATTGCTTTTCATCATTTGTTCAATAAAAAACAAATAGCTAGTGAGAATTAATAAGAAAAAAACAAATGTTCTTCTAAATAAATTCCAACTGAAGTTTCACGCATGTTTTTTGAAAACATGTCTGACCATTTTAAAATTTTTATTTATATTCAGCAAAATCAGACCAATTTAATCTCTTTCAGCCCATGTCAGACCTCAAGACCAATTTGAGGTAGGTCTTTATCTTAATCCTTTTTAATGCGCTATAGACTTGCGCTTCATGTCTTCCGATGGTAAAATATGTTTATTAGATAATGGTATAGAAAAAATAATAATCATACATTACCTAATACTCATTTAAGAAGTTATGCGCAGTTACTTATTGCTAATATATCGTACTATTATTATGTTCAACTAACCACAAATAAGTGGAGGTACTTTCTGCCATTAAAATAATCTTAATTTTCAATTGGAATTGAATAACCTTACATATCTCTCAATATAAACAATTTATATTTATTAAGCCCAGTTTTCATTAATAGAGTTAGCGGTAGATTACACTAGCATATTTTTTAACCAAAAAAAGTTTAGTTTTAATAAGTAGATTTAGCGGTAGAGTAAAACGGCAAGTACTAATTATCTTTTTAACTCTACCAATGTAAACATAACTGGTAGAGTAGAATACATGATAGACTAGAATAATATTGCACGGTGAAAAAGTAACTCTCCCAGAATATGGCCAAAAAGTATGCTATACTAAGCTAAATTCTGGGAGAGTTACTTTCTCACCGTGCAATATTACTCTCTAATACGTACTCCACTTTATTAATTACGTTTACATTGATAGAATTAGACGATTAGTTAGTACTTTCCCTTATACTCTACCACTAACTTTACTAAGGACAACTAGGTTTTAAGCCTAGTTCTGATTAGTGGAGTTAGAGATAGTGTACACTAGCATACTTGTTTAGCAAAATTCTGGGAGAGTTACTTTCCCACCGTGCAATCTTACTCTACTCTGCCATGTACTCTACTCTACAAATTACGATTACATTGGCGGAGTTTGAAAGATAGTTAGTACTTGTCCATTTACTCTACCGCTAACTTTATTAATGAAAACTAGAGTTTAAGCATGTGCGGCGGATTCTCGCTGCAGTCCAGTGTGGCAATTATGGTTTACTTTGGCAAATTACTAAATCATTTTAGAATGCAGACGCGTAATTGACCTACAGGAATAGTTACTTTTCTTATTAATTTTGTGTTTATATTCTCCATAGCCTCCTATATATATGTAAATATTAAATTTTTTGAAAATTAATTACTTTTTTCAAAATAAATTTGACCTGTCATATATCGTTTAAAAAAAAATACAAATTAAGTTTTTTGTACCTCTCGTAATAAGGAAACATTAAATTCCAACGATTTAATCCACCCTGTATGTTAATTATTTTTTTCTTCTAATTGCCAAGTTAATAGAGAATTCATACATTTAAACTCAAAGGAAAATACTAAGTTCTTTAAATAGAACCTAATAATGCCTCATTATATCGAACACATTGTTGCACGACATAAACCTTTTTTGTGGCCAGTTTACAGTGCGTGAGAAATTATTCCTTAATAACACAATGACTAGAAAACCATCGATGTTCACGACTGCCATCACGGCTGGAGGTTGTTTTACTTTAATGGTCTGTTTAGCCGCAGCTAACCCACTTTGCTCGAACACAGTAACATACTTTGTACATGGGAATGCATTCATGTACAATTTCTTTCTTTGCCTACACGTATATGGAAAAACTAGGCATTTCATACAGAAGATAATACACACTTTGGCTGTTGGCGATTTCACCATCGCATTTTTGGGAAGCGTTTCTAACGTATTATTCAAGTAATTCAACGATTTTGTTACTTAGTATCATACCGAATTTCGAAAAAAAAAGGAAAAACAGAAATTTTTTCAAATTGAAAGTGAGCATGAACTGATAGTGATATATAAAATGACCACAAAACTGAACAAACGAGAATTATTTTATTTATTTACCGATGCAAACTGTATAGTCATGTTTACAAAGAGGATGGCAAAGATTATAAATATCGGATACAGACGTATGCATACAGAATTCGCTTTAAACTACTTAGGCCAGAAATACATCAGGATATGAATTCGTAAGTATACTTCCCGTTCGGGAGGATATAGGATCCGTGTTGTTTTAACAGGCCTAACAGTTTGTAGAGGGATAGAATGAAATATACGACAAAACCTTTATTTCTACAAATGCCTAGTTTAAAATTAAGATGATTCAAGCTATAATTGATAGCCACACATTTTATATTACAAAATTTGGGCGTTATACGCAGTTCGAGATTCAATGAACATTAAGTCAGGTTCACAAAAATAAATTTGATAATCGCATATAACGTTTTTTCATCCAGCGTTCCGTCGCGTCGGTTAAAGCGATGTGTTGGTTCGCTCTCGACCACGTCTTACCACGGCCGTCATTTTGCTATACCGTTTGCCATCACTATACATCAAATATTTCAATTATCATCAATGAATACACCTAATAACAAGAGCCTTAATTAAGACCCTTGGGGAATGCAGGATCTAACAAGGCATCCGATAACAAAACTAGGGGAAAAATACAAGCCTGACATGTTGAAAATATGATTGGTCGTCTCAGCACCAATGCGACGCACATTTGTTTACAGATTTGCAAAAATATACCAATTGCATTTAAAGTATGTGACAATTTACAATAGTTATGTGCAAATAGAAATCTTAAAATTCGTGGGTTATAATCCAGGTTGGTGGGCACGGGTAAATAATTTCTGAATTCAAGATGTTTGGTTTAAAATTAAGTTATTGCATTGTTATTTATGACCAGTTAAAATTTGCAGTTTATGTGAGCTCTGTTTTAATCTGTCAACTGTAACAGTTTCATAATTATAATATTTACGTAATATCTCAATAGAAATAAACGAATAAAGTCCACCAACGCCAAAGAACTCCCAATGCTCAAAATGTATACAATAATGATGCTATATAATAGAAAAATAAAGCTGACGGGTCTATACAAAATTTAATGGCACTTTTTACGGTTGTTAAATCAAATCTTCTTAAAGAACATCCAAGATAATTTGAGGAACTCAAGATATGAAAGACACCACTTTTATGACTGTGGCTTTTATCAGTTCACAAATTGCATATTTTTCGTTAAATATTAAATTTTATTTCTTGCTTGCAAAGAAGGCATATATATACCTATTTCATATTGATCGTATGTTCAAACTGTTGTCTTGTTAGCCCGGTCAAATTAAATCACGGACAAATAAGTAACAAGTTGAAATTTTTTTCAGAACGATATATGTATAACGTACTAAAAATCACAAATAATGTAATTTTGAATTTTGATTTTTCTTTAAAATCATCTATACCTCAGAAATCTTGCTTTTGTAAAAAAATAAATTATCTATTTATTAAAAGATATATAATAAACACAAAATAAACTTCTGTTTGATTTTCACAATTTTAATAAACTTTTGACAATTGTTTCGCCACACAGTGGCTTCGTCAGATGGTGAGTACAAGACTAAATTCTTTATTACAAAGTGTGGGTATATATCAACTAATCTAGGGTAATAAAATGGAACAGTAATAAAATAAGGTACAAAATAATTTAGAAAATATTTAACAGCGGTGAACAGTTTAAATCTAGCTGGTCATTTAAAATGATATTACTATTTTTTAATTTATTAATTTCTAATGTCTCTAATAGTGACAATTTTAAGCCTTTATTTTCTATGTACAAAATATCAAAGTTGTTATTAAAAGAATGATTTTCCTCTAGCAAATGGTTGGCATACGTCGAATCTAATTTATTGTTATTAAAACTACGTTTATGTTCCGACAACCTTTTTCCAAAATTTCTTCCCGTTTGTCCGATGTATACTTTAGGGCATGTACCACAAGTAAGCTTATAGACTCCACTTTTTTTGTTCTTTTTTTAGTTTTATCTTTATTGTTCTTGATAAATTTTCCTAGAGTGTTATTAGTTTTAAATGCTATTTTAATATTATGTTTTTTCCTAAGTTCAACTGATATTTTTTCGGTAGGTTGGCCTATATAAGTAAGGGTTTTATATCTTAAATCACTTAATTCACTGATTCCTACTTTTGGATAAACTGCCTCTATTGCAATATTATAATTTTTCTTTTTAAGTAAATTGTTAACCAAAGTTTCTTTAAAGCCATTATTCACTGCTATTTGTTTAATAAAATTTAATTCGTTGTTGTAATTATCTTCAGTTAAAGGAAATTTGGTTAATCTGTTTATCATACTAGTATAGGCAGCGTGTTTATGTTTTACAGGATGTGTTGAACTATTATGTATCGTAATATCTGTGTATGAAGGTTTATGGTAAATATTAAATTCATGTGAATTATTAATTTTTGTAATAGTTAAATTAATAATTCACATGAATTTAATATTTACCATAAACCTTCATACACAGATATTACGATACATAATAGTTCAACACATCCTGTAAAACATAAACACGCTGCCTATACTAGTATGATAAACAGATTAACCAAATTTCCTTTAACTGAAGATAATTACAACAACGAATTAAATTTTATTAAACAAATAGCAGTGAATAATGGCTTTAAAGAAACTTTGGTTAACAATTTACTTAAAAAGAAAAATTATAATATTGCAATAGAGGCAGTTTATCCAAAAGTAGGAATCAGTGAATTAAGTGATTTAAGATATAAAACCCTTACTTATATAGGCCAACCTACCGAAAAAATATCAGTTGAACTTAGGAAAAAACATAATATTAAAATAGCATTTAAAACTAATAACACTCTAGGAAAATTTATCAAGAACAATAAAGATAAAACTAAAAAAGAATAAAAAAGTGGAGTCTATAAGCTTACTTGTGGTACATGCCCTAAAGTATACATCGGACAAACGGGAAGAAATTTTGGAAAAAGGTTGTCGGAACATAAACGTAGTTTTAATAACAATAAATTAGATTCGACGTATGCCAACCATTTGCTAGAGGAAAATCATTCTTTTAATAACAACTTTGATATTTTGTACATAGAAAATAAAGGCTTAAAATTGTCACTATTAGAGACATTAGAAATTAATAAATTAAAAAATAGTAATATCATTTTAAATGACCAGCTAGATTTAAACTGTTCACCGCTGTTAAATATTTTCTAAATTATTTTGTACCTTATTTTATTACTGTTCCATTTTATTACCCTAGATTAGTTGATATATACCCACACTTTGTAATAAAGAATTTAGTCTTGTACTCACCATCTGACATAGCCACTGTGTGGCGAAACAATTGTCAAAAGTTTATTAAAATTGTGAAAATCAAACAGAAGTTTATTTTGTGTTTATTGTAAAATGGATTTTCATCAAGTAAAGGTCGAATCAATCAACTATTTAAAAGATATATATTCACATACTTTACGAATCATAAAAAATGACTATTTTTCTTATTCTATTAATGGTAAAATGATTTACTGGTCTGTTGTAATTTATATTAAGTGGTCGTAAGAGAAAAGTAACTTTTTTTGTAGGTACATTACGGTTTCAGTGATTGAAAACATGTTAAATTGGGGCCGCTATAATAACTCTTTAGAGAATTTATAAGTACTTCGGAAATTTGTGTATAAAAAAGTGGTAAGAAAGATCACGTAATGAATTTGCCAATTTATATTTTAAAATGTTAACTAGAAATGCAAGAAAATGGTTATTAAAAACTACTTAAATAATGAAACTTGGCGATTGAAAAAAAATGTATTGGATATTACTGAATTTAGACAAAACTTGGCTATTTTGTAATATCATTACTCTCCCTTCACTATATAAGAAAAATATTAAGATTCTTTTTTTAAAACAGTTACGGTGGCCCGGGCAATTGCCAGATTTTGTATATATTTTAAGTTGTATTCATTTTAGTATTGAACATGTAGAAGTAAAACGTTTTAATTATCGTTTATTTCTAAAAGAATGTTCTGAAAATTTTAAAAACATTTCAACGTGGTCCAAACAGTTTGAAACAAATGGAAAATATTTTCATTAATGATCTCAGAAAATTTTATTCTTGAAAAAAGTTGGTGCATAGTCTTAAGTTAAATACTGATTAAGCAAATTTCTATTAGTCCGAGTGATTATGCTAAAAAAATATCTGAAACCGACTCAAGAGTAAACTACCCTTATTATTTCAGATACCGAACAATTTTATTTTAAAAACTTATTTCTGTTTCTAAGTTATACCTAAATATGAAATTTGGTTGACAAATTCGAAAAAATTAAAACCCTTGCTTTTTTTGCGTTTTGCTGCCGAAACTAAATTCAATAACATTTATCAGGAAAACGTATAACAGTTTACTTTGTAACAATTTTTGTGACAATTTCCCTCATATTATAAGAACCAATGAAATAGTAAGATTTTGAAAATTTGGACCAATAAAAACAAACTTTCAGCGAAAATTGCATCCAAGTGAAAATTTTACAGAAAATTACAGCAAAAATTGCACTGGGCTTGATATCTTAAAACGTCAGTTAAATCAATATGAGTCGAGGATTTTTTCTTTCTTTTTTTATTTTCCAGTGAAAATAGCAGGCTTATAGAAGCAAAAGGAATATAATTAATTACCTACTTTTTAAATATTTTGGGTTTTTCTATACAAAATAATAATTTTAAAATAAATTCGATTTTTTAATAAATCCGCTTAAAAATTGTGACACGGGAATAAAAGTATACCCAGCCGTGATTGTAATATTTTGAATTGTTAATTCAGTTAATAATAAAAAATATTTCTTATCCTATGTTTTGTTCTGGAAATAGTCTAATAAATATATTTGGTGCATTAAAAATAATCTTAAAATTCTGCATTCAAAGCGTGTTGCCTTTAACAAACCGCATTCGTTCACTGAATGCAGTTTCTAGGCAACACGTTTTCATGCGCTGAAATTTCGATAAATTTAGATGCACTTAATATATTACTACAAATTATTCACTCGAATTAATTTTTTGAAGAAAAAAGGCATCGGGTTTGTTTCACAAGAGTTTTCACTGGCTCTGTAATAATTTGAGTAATATTTTTCCACATTTTATAAACTTATAAAAGGCGGGTAGATTGGATTTTGCAAATTTATACATTATTTATCGAATAAGTCAATGCAAGTATGCTCGTGAGTTAATTTCAAATAATTTGATTTTTTGGCATAAGCACCTTGACTAATAAAATATTTGTGTAACCGGTATTCAATTTAAAATAATGCAGGACCAACTTTTCTCAAGAATAAAATTTTATCAGAAATTACTATTGAAGCTTTCCACTCGTTCCAAAATTTCTGGACCACGTTGTATGTGTAAGGAAACTGGCATACTATTAAATGGAACTCTTCTACTTGTCTACGTTTCTTCATTCTACATTACTTTATTAGAGGTTAATGGCAGTATTTACCGTATTTTCAAACTAAAAAAGTTCGTAGACGATGAATCCAATCATAAATAAAATATCACCAATCTAATAAAATTGTATTAAAATGTTTATATGGACGTGTTAAAAGGTACCTGTAGTTATTTTTAGTCATTTGGCAATTTTCGGTCAGATTAACTATTACAACGCTTCTCTTTTTCTATCTGTACACTTTTCGATAAAATTATCGGTTTATGTGATACCTATAAGCGTATTTTTTTTTAAGTGCGAAACTTCAAAATGGCGTCACAAATACGTTCATATTGATTTGATTTACTGCGATTTAATATGTTATTCGGAATATCAATCATTGAAAATTTTAGATTGTCTAAAACTATTAGCCCCAAGTGTTTCTTAACTCTGCATACAAATAATGTGAATTACCTAAAATGTATATACATTTTTTTTTATTGTTTCCATCCAGCCCATTTTCTATTCGGTCTAGTGACGTGAGTGGTTTCTGAACGGTAATGCGACACCATATACATATACGCCATTAAAACAGTTTCGTGTTTACCAGTCCATTACGTCCTGACGGCGACGCTTGACGTCGGGTGCGGCACTCGTTATCATCATGGTATGGGCGCCGCACCTATCAACCGCCTCACCCAACTAAAAATATATACCTACGTGGCCGCCCCCTTAAGGGCTCTATACTATCAAATTAATGTTCATATACATTATATCTGGCATTCCTTGGTGGACGATTTAGGGTGATTAATTTCGGAAATCCAGAATGTTTCGGAATATTTGTACATAGAGCAATGCGAAAAACATATTAATCGAACTAAAAATGAATACATTAGCATTCAAATTGCTTTGCAGTCGTAAAAAGTAAGGGGGGAACAACATAAGTTCGACAAAATAAATGATTCCCACAAATTACCTTATTTTAGTGCTGTGGGTATTATTTTTATTTATATCGTTGAAATTACGTATCGCCATTTCCTTTGAGATAAAAGGCAAAAGAATGTCCAATTCCTAATTATTTGCCAAAACTTCTATTGGAACCACATTTTTGCCCGAACTGTGACTTTTGAAAAATGCGTCATTTTTGTTACAATAAATAATAATATTGAAAAAAAAGTAATTATCCTAATTTTGTGCAACCAACAATCCTTATATCACAACTGCAATATATTCTTCATTATACCTATTCGAATAATTACAATGGTTTTATTATAATAGCGGAATTGAAGATGAATTAAAATTTTTGTTAGAGTTCTTAGTATCTCGCACCATAGACAATTTATATGTTGTATCTCTTTTGTAATGTTACAGCACCGTGTGTATGATGATTGATAGATGACTGGTATTATAACACATGATGTAGCCCCACTTCATTTAATATAATATACACATACCTATGACATTTACAATCTACCGTATTACGAGTACTAGGGACCTATTAACTTTATTTTAGTTTTTACGAGGCGTGCATTTTTTATAGCAGACTATAAAGTATTAACCCAGTTTAGGTACAAGGGCTCGTACAAGGGTTATATGGCACTTTATTCTTTAAACCCTAACGGATAAATTAACTTTATTACACTGGCAATTCCATAAACTTGTGACAAATTTCATGTACAGGGTCTCCTACCATAAATTTCCGCTTTAACTGTTCGTTTTTATCTGATTTAAGCGATTCAAAAACTGGTCGTCATTTTGAAATTTTACACTCTGTATATGATTTTAATTGAACACATCGATCGATTGAAAATATGATATATAGTAAACAAATACAATTAGACAGCGGTAATATAACCTGGGCAAAGACACCCCAAGTGAAAGTAAAATATATCAAAATACTGCTGTTACCTACCAAAAAAGGCCGGGGAAAAACTAAAATATACAGCAGAGCTGGGCATTACTCGAATACAAGTACTTGAAAATGGTACTCGAGTACTTGATGTACTCGAGTATCTGTACTCGTTGCAATTTGAAATGTAACTAATCGTATTCGAAAATGTACTCTAAATAGTACTCACAATGTACAATGAAATGCAACTGCATATTGCCACTGGTTTATTCAGGGTTGTCAGATGTGGCGATATTTCGCAAAACTGGCTCTTTTTTCATCGTCTGTGACTGAAATTGGTATTAAAGCGACTGGCGACTAAACGGGCGATCTTGAAAAACTTGGCGGCTGTACAATGTTCTCCTTTGATTAAAAATGGAATACAAACTCATTTATGACGTTTCCCTACCATTTGTACATATGAGAAAACAATAGAATATATGGTGATATGTGATTATTGCATATGTGGTTGGTTGCTCATGTGGTTTGTTACGCGTGGTGTAGTATTATGCAGAGTTTAACACCAAAGTTGAGCAACCGTTATTTAACTTGTTGAACATTTGTCGTTTGTCATCCGGAGGTAATAGTAGTAGTAGTTAAATGGGAAGAAACAATTATAACCGAAAATATACGAAGAATTGGAAAAACGACCTGTATTACTTTATATTTTTAACCTTTTATTACACGACGATGTAATTCAGTACTCATATTATACGAGTACAAATTCGAAGAATTCGAGTGCTGTAGAGCAATGTACTTTTATTAAATGTACTCGTAATCGAAAATGTATGAATGAGTACATTTGTGAAGCACTCGGCCTAGCTCTGATATACAGGAATTCCTTTTAAACCAATCACAGTTCTTCTATGATTATGGTAGACTTAAAATTTCCATAAAAGTTGTAGATATCAAGATTTTTAAATTTCTTTAATACAGACAATTATATGGATGAAAATATATGGCGGGACCTCCTGTATATACCATTATATATGTAATTTAATAGCCATTTCAGTTTCAAATACTAATGTGAAAACTTTGTGGATAAGTTTAGGAATAGAACATATTCCGCCACTAGTTCTAGACACTGTAACCAAGTCCTCCTCGCAACGGTCTACAAACGATCCGATCGAACTAATCCAATCAACATACTATATATTCATCTAAAGGCTCTCTGAACCGTTAGTATAATTCTATTTCTAGCCTACCACATATTCAGAAATCAATAAATAGCTCAAAGCTTGACACATTCTAGTGTGATATATTAATGAAGCCATACCAGCGGCACCTAAGAGGTGATATACATATATTACAATCCGCAATCCCACCCCTTGAATAAAATGATAAATGAAAATTCTCCAGAGAAATTTTAAGGTACAAACCCCAAACTGGCTCGTGTTATAGATACTAAATCGATTGTCGTATAACAACATTTCTTTGTAAATTTTGAATGGATTTAAAAATAAATCTTTTGAATTTGTTTCGCGAATATCAATTTTGAAATAAAATGTAAAAATACCACCTATATAGTTGTCCAATTTCCACTTTATTGAGGATCATTCTGAGATATTAGCATAATGTAAACATGGGTATCTATCTAGAGGACAAAATGAGACCATTCTCTTGGATATAATTATTCTATAATTCACTACTAAAAAATGTACGTGATTTATAATATATTGATATAATTTGTATGGTATTGTAATAACCATACGTGGGATTTACCAATCGGATCCCAGGGATGGCTTTCACGGATAACTCAGTTTTGTCAGGGAATGCACTGTATTAAACTAAAACGTAATGCGTAATAGATTCTTTTAAATTACAGTATATTGGTAGTTTACATTAATGAAGGCTAGCGTGGAGGGGTGAAAACATATAACACGATCAAACAGTATCTTGCATAACGTGGATTCATTCGGAGGTAGGTACTAAAAATGCACGGTTAAACTGCAACAACGTACTAAACCGACGGAGGCTACAGTCAATTCTTGGATTCGCGATATTGCCGATTTACAAATGGATGGTAGACAATTGTATTGCACTACACGTAACAAAAGAAACTCGTGGTCATACAACACAAATATTAATAGACATATTTCCTCAGAAAACCATAAACGGAGCGTAGGTAGCTTTATTTATACTGATATGCAACGTAATTTTAACTTAGATTTAGTGAAATTTATGACAGGATGTAGTAACATGCCGTGGTCAAAACTAGACAATCCACTTTTTAGACAATTTTTGGAAAATAGTGGCAAATATAGCATTGTTAACTTGTCTTCGGGGTCCACACTTAGAAAAGAATATTTATCAACGGAGTGTGAAAATATTAGACAGAAAATTTCTTCTGAACTTAATGGGAAATACATCTGGCTTAGCGTGGACGAAACCACTAATACTACAGTTGATGCAATAAACATTGTGTTCGACCTTCGACAATATTTTTTTCAATTATAGGGAGAAATTGCTGCAGGGGTACCAACTTAAAAAAAAACCCGGATTTGTTACGATGACAGGTGTAATAGACATTTTAAACGGCGAAGAAGTAGACTTTGCTACAACGGGTATGAATGTGGTGACTTTGCGAAATATTACATATTTTAGGTATGCTCCAGTTACATCTGTCGACGTCGAGCGGCCCTTCTCGCAATATAAATAGACTTTCAACGAAAGGCGCCAAAGTTTAACTACAAAACATTTAGAACGGTTATTAATAATATACTTTTATTCTTGTAACCGGCAGTGAAAACTACTTGTGTGTTAACTACGTCCCCCTATACCTCCAGTTCCCTTTGAGTCAGTGTTTATAATAAATTGACTTTATCAACTTTGGATAATACGATATTCCCTAAAAATTTTCAAGGTAAGATATCGTTTCATATGCATGCAAATCTGACGCATAACCACCTAAATCCAACCCTGGTTTTACGTCATATCCGATTGGTAAATCGTGCCTCTGGTAGTAACTAAATGAATTTGAATTGGACTTATCATCCAGTTAGGGTTAACTTAACATTGAAATCGGAGTTACGACCTAAAAAGAAAGTGGAATTAAGATAATATTTTACCAAAAATATTTCAAGAAAAACTAATCCATAATCAAATTGTCATATGTATGCCTACCATTTTAATGATTTGATAAAACCCAGTCCATGTCGCAAAAGTTCCGATTGGCAATAGACAGGAACCAATCAGAACCGTTACTGTTAGCATTATTTATTCGTTTTACTCAATCTGATTTCCTTATAATTTGCTTTTTTTTTCCTCAGAATATTTGCCATAGAATAATTTATTTTCTTCATTAAATTTACGGAATGGAAAGATGTTTTAAATTAAATAATAAATTGCTTTAAAAAAAATACGATTTAGTCCTGCAAAAGTATATTTGAATTAGTCAGAAATGTAACAGCTTACTGGCCTAAGCGGCCACTGCGACTGGTTTTAAACTGAATTCGCCGCCTACTTTGTTTTTCAACCTTGATCATATGTAACTTTAGGAAAATGGGAGATGTACTGACACCCGGCAGATTTCTTGTAGCTAAATACGGCCACGATTTTATATTAAATCATCAATCTGTTTTAAATCCTGCTGAAGTTTTGTTATGTGATTGTGAATTATCCTTTGCATGAAAAATTAAATAATTTACTTTCATCCCATTCTGACAAGTAATCCAGATATTTATTACCAATAACTACCTATATCTTCTGAAACACTTATAATTTGCAATCAGCAGGCCATTGTCGTTATTCCTCATGGCATCTCCGCCCCTGCCAGCTCGATAATGTCATCGGTCGAATCAGACAAAGTAAAAAGTAAAGTAATCTAAAAGAGCCATCTTTGATTGAACTGGATAAGGATGTTGAGTAAATGAACGATTTTAAATTGCAGCTGCAGGAAAGGATGGTTCCTGCGGGCATCGAGGAATATTGAGAAATATTTTGAGCATACAGTAGTTGTTATGTCTAAGGCAATACCGTAAACAGGTTATGTATGTTATGCCCCGGTAAACCTCTAATGGACTTTATTATAAGTTTTCAACATGGAAGTTTATTACCCAGATACATTACGTATGAAGTAGTTGGAAATGTTTCACTATTTCAAATAAATAGCCTGGTTACCATAAAGTTTTATGTGGCCATAAATATACTAATTTAAACTATTTGTAATATTTTCGTTAATAGCTATATAAAATTTAATTAGTTGTAGTGTTAAAAATTATTTTAATTTACGCAAATTTGTGTAAACGATTTGTTCAAACATCTATAAACAATTTGTTGGTAAAACGTTCATATAAAAAAATAATATCACACCTTATCTTATAAATTTGGAGCACAACATAGATCCCGTCTCGTCAATTTGGATATATAACGATAGTAAGAGTTGTATTGACCATATTTTTTATAAAGGTCATGCAACAAATGATCAGCTGACCCCTGTAGTATTAAAAACCAACTATACTGATCATTACAGCGTAATTCTAAAATTATTGTATATAAACGTAAAAAATACGACTATAAAAAAGAAAATAAACATAAAATAATAACAAACAAAAAACTCTTTGTAAATAATTTGAGACAACAAAACTGGGATAATTTTTATGCTTGTAATGACCCTGAAACACTAAGTAATATCCTCATCAACAAGATAACAGTAGCAAAAGAAAACGCATCTAAAAAATAAAAATCAGATATGTAAAAAAGAGAAAAGGATGGATATCGACAAAATTAGCAACATCCATTAAACAGCGAGACGAACTATACCAAAAGTCAATAAATGATCCAAATAATGCATTCATAAAGCAACAATATAACAACAGTCGAAATAAAATAAATTCACTGATTAAAAATGAAAAAAGAGTGTATTTTCAAAATCAGATAAAATCTTGCCCAAATAATTCAATAGTAATTTGGAACACAATAAATAATATAGTAACCACAAAATAAAAACACGGACATTACAAAATTCAAATCCAGGAAACTGGTAACAAAACAACAGACAAGAAAGAAATTTGCAACGAATTTGTACATTTTTTCACCGAAGTTGGAGAAAAAATGGCAAACGTAATAACAAAACCAGACACACAATATGAAAACTCTTTATTAGAAAACAGTTTTTTCCTGACAAATGTAAACTCTTCGGAAATAAATGAATATATATCGGAATTAAAAAATAAAAAAGCTGCCGGACCTGACAATATAACAGTTGAGCTAATTAAACCAGCAAATGAAGTTATTGCCCCATTAATGTCGCATTTAATAAACCAAATCTTTGAAACTGGTATCTGCCCTAAACACTTTAAAATAGCTAAAATAAAACCAATTTATAAAAATGGAAATAAACTAGAAACAAAAAACTATAGACCTATCTCATTGCTGTCGCACTTGGCAAAATTATTTGAAAAATCATTAAAAAAATGAATCACAGATTTTTTAAACAAATATAATATTCTGTCAAAAAAACAATATGGCTTTAGAGAAAAAACATCAACGGACGATGCGATTGGACATCTTACAGGAAACATCTATCAATCATTAGACAAAGGAAAGCCATCGCTCTGTATATTTATAGACTTGGCAAAGGCTTTTGATACTATCAGTCACCCTAAAATGCTAAAAAAACTATACGATTTAGGGTTTAGAGGTAAAATATATCCAGTTTTAAAAGATTACCTAAGTAATAGAACACAAAAAGTTAGCTTAGAAAACTACGAGAGCGACTCGAGAACCATCACCTATGGCCTGCCACAGGGGACGGTCCTCGCACCAGTCTTATTCAATATATATCTCAATGATTTGTTAAACTTAAAAATTGACGGCGAGATAATCTCATTTGCCGATGACACGGTAGTCTTCTTTGAAGGAGATACATGGGATGAAATTAAAACAAAGGTAGGTATCTAAAAATATTAAAATAATAAAAAATTGGTTTGACCAGCATCTACTTACCATGAACTTAACAAAAACACAATACTTGCCTTTTTGCTCATATAAAAACAACCTTCCTCTATACACCAAGATAAAAATAGAAAATACAAATATTGAAATAGAACAGGCAAAACAAGTAAAGTATCTGGGCATTATCCTAGATTGGCATATGAAATGGAATTATCAAATAGAATACCTCTGCAAAAAAATTAGATGCCTTTATTACACTTTTAAGCAGAGTAGTAACAATTAACTATATACTACGGTCTTGTAGAATCAATAATTAAATACGGCATAATTGGGTGGGGGGGTAAATAAAACAACTTTAAGTCCGTTGCTAAAATGCCATAAGCGAGTATTAAAAATATTGTTTAAAAAACCCATGTTATTTCCGAGCAAAGAACTCTTCAAGAAATATAAAATCCTAAACATACGCCAACTGTATTGCCAAAGTTTATTGAAATATCAGATAAAGTATACGTCCCCAAAAACTGGAAAATCACATGACTATGAAACTAGAAATAAAGTATCAATAGATATTCCCAGGGCCCACAAAACAATCGGAATGAAATCTCACATATACCTAGCACCCAGATTGTATAAAATAACACAAGAACGACTCCTACATGAAAAGAATACTAAAGCCTTAAAAACTCTTATGAAGATTTGGATATTAAACTTACCTGATAACTACTTAGAACACTTTATTGATACGGGCCAATTGACAACAGCTTAAAAAAAAGTATTAATAAAATAAATATACAAGGTATTGCCATACATGCATGAACATATATACGGGCTGACACATAATCTTGCCAATCTTGCTTTTGACGTCATCGATACCTAAATTCCGAGCTCCATTTGAGTGAAGTATCAAAATTTACGAACGGTCTTTCTCCTTGTATAATTTACAGTAAAATATCCCATAACGTCAATCTGAGTAGCCTCATTAAATGGTATTTACCGTTCAAGACATATCCAGAGCTTCCACACATGTATTTACATCCATTTTACAAAATATAAACTGCATGTCAACCATCAATTCCTCTTTACAATTTTATACCGCACTAATCAAATTCTTTAACATTTCCCTAGAAACCACCAACACTTCTACCGGCCAAGGCGATATATTAATGCGCCTATTATACCCCATAAGTTGAAGAGAGACTATAAAAGAACCCTTAATATTTTCTCGCATAGCAATTTGTCACGAGAGGAAATGCGTGTTGGATGAATCACGATATTTACCTGGCAAAAAACAAAGCATAAATTTTATTGGTTATATTTAAATCCTTTCGGAAATGAAAGCTTCAGTTTGATATACTGCGCTATAATTTGGCTGCTTAAAAACTTGCAACTAATTTTGAGGAAAACTCTGCCAATTAAAATGACAAACTTATTTATTATGTATTACTTAGATTAACTAACGGGCTTTTACGTCAGTAGTCACTTTAAATTCCGAGCAAAGGAGCCTCGTTGATGTAATTAAATCCGTTGAATTATTAATCAGAAAGTGCAACACAAATTGTACAGCTTTTGTGTAAAATGTAAATGGTGCAGATTCGAACAGTTAATTGAAATCGAACAATCCCCCCTGTTTTACACACGCCTGATTTCCCGATATTCCGCGTTTCCTGCATTAAAAATGGATTAGATATTTTTTAATTAAACGGTGATAATTGTAGCAATTAAATTCCGCACGAGTTTTGATGAATACCGATTTGGCATTTTGTCAAAAGGTGATTCACCATAATTTTAAAATGATTATTTCCATCCCCACTTGCAAGCAGAAAATTCTAATTATTCCAAATAAAATAATATACGATTCCAGTGTCACCATGGCATATGCCGAGAGATCAACAGAAAACACGATAAAGGATACCTATGATTTTCAAACGTATTAATTGTTTGTAATTTGGTTGCGTAACACTAAAACTCGATGAAAATCCTCAAACTATTGGCAAAGAAATACAGGAGAGGGGTCGTTTATAAATTGTCAGACTGGGCAGCTTCAAATTTTGATACGTTTCTATTAAGTTTTTTTTTTTATCACATATGCCTTGGAAACTTGTGTATGCAAATTTACAGAACAATTGCAACGTTGTTAATTTCATTAACTGTCAATTTGTGTTGTCGCGTATTGTTTGTTTTTCAAAATAAATAAAATCCAATACCACGCTGTTATAAAATCGCTTACAAAACAAGGAAAACATCCAAAAATTATTCTTGAAGAAATGATGGTTATGTACGAGAACTGTCCTTCCAATTCAGCTATTTGCGAGCGGTCAAAAATCAAGTGTCTGGTACTGGGAGATGCATGAATGGGAGGCAATTGGCAACTTTATTAGGAGTTTCAGTAACCACGGTCTTTAGGATTCTACATGAGTACCTTGGAATGACAAGATGGGCTTCGCGAATACTTTTGCCATTCCAAACGAGTCCTCGGGCAGAGACGTGTGAAGAATTCTTGGAGTTTTGTGGAAACGAACCAGATATAATTATCAACCGACTTGTCACAGGCGACGAAACGTGGAATCATTATTATGATCCTTAATCGAAACAAGATTCGATGCAGTGGTATGTCAACGGCTTCAGCGCTCCCAAGAAGTTTAAGGTCACCCCTTCTGCAGGAAAAATAATGGCAACCATTTTTTATGTACTGTCAGGGAATTTTGTGTATCGGAAGAAGGGTAGTATAGTAACGGAAGAGTATTATTCAAGTTTAGTGTATCGCCTCAGATTCTATTACAGTAAAAGAACGCGGAAAACTGTGGTGTTTTGTTGCTCCACGACAATACACCAGTGCACAAGTCAAGACTTACAAAAGCTGCTGTTGCAGATTGTGGCTTTGATGAAATTGAACACCCGCCTTATAGTCCAGATTTTGCATCCAATGACTACTTTTTGTTTCAAAAAAATAGTTAGGGAGGTATTGCTTTAGGGACAATGACGAAGTAATAGCAGCTGTTGAGGGCAATTTTGTGGAAAAACTACTGTTTTTACAACGGATTGAAGATGTTATTGAAACGGTCCAAGAATATAAAAACGTACCTACTAAAATCTCGGATCCACGCTAGGTTGCGCCTCATTAAATCCTCCACTCACTCCATTACTAACATTATCTGGGAAGAACACTTCTTTTTTTCGAAGGAACATGTGGAAGTGTAGAAGAAATTAAAATATCTTTAAAACCAAAAAAATCTCCAGCACATGATATTCAATCATGTCATCACGTGACGCAAGAGTACATTTAATACATAAAGAAAAAGAAAGCATCGACTATCTTGGAAAATCATGAAGAAATTCGATATAATGTGCCGATATCGATGACATATATGTAGACAGTTTTGAAATATAGGTACACTTTTCACCCGTACCAGTCAAAGTGGTAAAGACCTGCAAAATACTGTTAACATTTACTGAAAACATGAAGAACAATGAGAGAGTAGAAACTATAATTTTATTCGTCAATGCAATATCGACCATATTTTTGGGGCATTTTGTCAAGTTAAAATATAACTTTATAATCATCGGATTTCATCGCTTCTCGTTAAAAATGTTACCTACCGTTGTCGTTTTATTGAAATCCATATTTTTCTAATTCAACCAATCGGCATAGTAGACCAACCTCGCAAAAAAAATTTTTTTCCTTTATGTAACAATCGTAAAGAATTACAGTATGCAAATAAAAAACTTTCATTACAACAAAGAATTAAAACCATATATCGATCCATCGTTAAAAGAAAATTTAATTAAGTGCTCAGCAAATAATAGCAAAACACACGAAGTTCAAACAAAAGGTATTGTTCTAGTGAATTTTAGATCATCCAATTTAAATAAAAGATTTAATTTCTTAAAATCCAACAAAACAGGTAAAAGAATGAAATGGAATATTTCCCGGACCTGCAGTAAATAATAATCCAAAGAGCTTGGACTGTAAATTATTAAGCGAGGAAGGCCGTATTACATGAACCTCGACATTTAACTCAGTAACCTCTACCTTCCTCATTATTGTTTCATATTACTCAATGATGGATATCACCACAGAAATTAAACAGAAACAGCTGTCGAATTGACGGGAAGAGGTAAGATATTTGAAGAAGGCAGTGTTTGAATTGGTAGATGTTTTGACTGATATTAAATCACTCAAAATAGGACCTCTGTTTTAAGATAAAAATTTGAATCGTATAAAATTCTATTTATTGTGAAAACCGGCTCGATGCGATGAAAGTAACCTAGTGGGACCAAGAATGGAATCGGACACTGTTCAGTGATGAAAAACCACGGCTCGTTTTAATAAATTGACTGGCGTCGACGAGAGGCATGATGTAACTTACAAAGACTTACCTCTTATATCATGTTCATTAACAGTTGTTTATTGCTGTGTGTACACTTACATCATTAATAAACGGGATGTAAATATTAAGGAGTATTTTGACAATGAACGTTTTACATTCAAAAATGTAATATCTGCATACGCATAATATCGTCTTAAACCACTTGTACGTCCACCACTCAGGCACTTGCTAATATTACGCAAATTGACAGTATCCAGATTAAAACGTCTACGTCGACATGGAGAAAGGTTACATTCAGTTTTGTGTGGAATGAGAGACCGTACTTTGTCGAGGAGTTATGGTATGAGGTGCAATAACATATGAGAGCAGGTCCGCTTTAGTATTCCTAGAAAGGAATTTGAATGCACAAAAGTACACTGACAGGATCTTAGATCAACTGCGTTACAGTATTTTCAGAGGTTAACAAATCCTATTTTCTAGCATAATGATGCCAACCCCATACTACTGTCGTAACCAAGAAATTTCTACAAGATAGATGCTGATGTGAGCGTTCTTTCACAACCTGCAATATCACCTGACCTGTCACCAATTGAACATCTATGGAACATGATAAGCAGACGGCTAGGTAGATTGCTGGTTCCACTATTTAAATATATACATAGGTCGGTTTTTAAAACATACTATTTATGCGAACATATGATCAAATTATCTATTCAGAAGGTTGGTCTTGGAAAAATATACTCCTCAGAATATAACGGTGTTTTAGAATATAAATATTATGAGCAATTTAACTTGTCGAATTATTTTAAAGGACAAAAATAAATGAATAATAAACAAGCGTTCTGAAAAGAACTCGTCCTTATCACTGTTTGGTGTTTCTTATAATTAATGAGTAATAGTTCCATTTGCAAGAATTTCTTTGACCTCTGTGCGTGCCAGGGAAAAGCATTAAGCAGATACGACGGTAGACGGTGACTCTTGCTTTTTTAACAGAAGTACACGACGTTATATATCGACGCGTCATTTTATTTGCATACTACGAACTTGGGTAAATAAATTCTAAAATTTGTGATGCTAATGGATTCTTAACGGCGGGGAGGAACCATCAGTTTATACGAAAACAGAATATATAAATCAAATTCCAAATAACGTATGTATTATAAAAATAAAATAAGGTCATTCCAAATACGGAATGTTTTATTTATGACACACACACACTCGTAAAAACAAGTAAATATTTACTGGAATAATTAACACATCTACATTTTATGCTCAGTGAGTATCTACAGGCGAACAAAAACAGATTTTACAGTACGCCTTTCTAAATCATATCTTTTGCCGAGTTAGACGCGAGCTAGAAATAATAATTAATTCTAATATAATTTGGGTTAATCGGTAGAGATAGTATATATGCAATATAATTAAGTTTTTTCACCCGGATGATTCAGATAGCGAGGTACGGTACAGATCAAATAAGAAATAGTATAAACCCATCACGAATATAAGATTACCGGCTGAGGCGAGCATTCTACACTCCAGTGAAATAACGGTAAATTGTGTCGAAAGAAAGAGACCGCCGGAGGCTAATAAACTAGCCCCAAAGTGGGTTCCGTTAGACCATCAGCAGCACTTCTTTCCTCATATATATACCGGTTCGGATGGAACGTGTCTTCTGTTACGAGTTACTGTTATTGTTAGTCTGTTATGTGTGGTGCTCGATGGGTCGGCAAGGCACCAGAAGTCATTAACAATTTAAGTTTTTTTATCACGAGGAATGGGAACACGACCAACGGGAGTTGACCGCGGAAATATGAGTTGTTCTGGTTTTTATTTATATGGGATGATTATAAAGCGATACGGCGATGGGTCAAGTGAATGGACCCCTCACTGCAAAATAAAACTTTTTCATATTATTGCCCAAGAATAAAAAAGAAAAAATATATCAGTATGGAATCTAGGACTTCGTTCTTTCACTAAACCGGAAAATAAATTTACAAAGTTTATTGGTTACTTTAAGAAGCAAGTTTTAAAAATTCGTACTTGGCGCCTCACAAAATATTTACTCCATATGGGCTATAAAAACAGAAATTTTTAAATTATTTATAACTTTCTCCCTTTAACGTTTCTATGAAAAACAATAAGAGTGGAATGAAAAATAATATTAACTGAAAATTTTTTTGTTAATTATTATTTACTAACTTTTACAAATCTTATCACAGATAAGTATAACACATATCTTTTTAAACAATTATTTTCCCGGCTATTTGCCAAAACGCTGAAATTTGGATTACAAAAAAGATAATATGCACATTATGTTCAGTACTGCTGACTTAATAATGTTATTTTTAATTTCAACTATTCTGTCTAGTAAAACCAAAAATAAATAAAACACAAGGTACTCCCCAGTTGACACTCACTTTAAAAAACTTTAAAATATCTACCGACACGTGTTTCTGATTGCCATAGCGTCATCATGGTAGCCAGCACATTTAAAGAATCCAAAGTAAGGAAACTTGTAAACCTTAATGTAATAAACATTAATGGCTTCAGAGAACAGAATAATTGAAATTATATAGTGGAAATACCCCTTAGGGTCAATGAAATAATTTAAAAACAAATTAAGTTCCTCTTCTTGATAAAAGTTAAAATATAGAGTGGAATGAAAAATAATATTAACTGAAAATTTTTTGTTAATTATTATTTACTAACTTTTACAAATCTTATCACAGATAAGTATAACACATATCTTTTTAAACAATTATTTTCCCGGCTATTTGCCAAAACGATGAAACTTGGATTACAAAAAAAGATAATATGCACATTATGTTCAGTACAACTGACTCAATAATGTTATTTTTAATTTCAACTATTCTGTCTAGTAAAACCAAAAATAAATAAAACACAAGGTACTCACCAGTTGACACTCACTTTAAAAAACTTTAAAATATCTACTGACACGTGTTTCTGCTTGCCATAGCGTCATCAGGGTAGCCAGCGTACCTTGTGTTTTATTTATTTTTGGTTTTACTAGACAAAATAGTTGAAATTAAAAATAACATTATTGAGTCAGTTGTACTGAACATAATGTGCATATTATCTTTTTTGTAATCCAAGTTTCAGCGTTTTGGCAAATAGCCGGGAAAATAATTGTTTAAAAAGATATATGTTATACTTATCTGTGATAAGATTTGTAAAAGTTAGTAAATAATAATTAACAAAAAAATTTTCAGTTAATATTATTTTTCATTCCACTCTATATTGTAACTTTTATCAAGAAGAGGAACTTAATTTGTTTAAAAAAAAAAACAATAAGCTTTTTGGTCGATGGAGGAAAACTCTAGTTTTTTTTGGCTCTTCCAAGATGACTGACAATGCTGAAGTATACCTATGTACTACAGTATTTTCTCGGTTCCAGTATCTTTCTGCGATTATTTTAAGACCTCACCAAAATCGGTCTAATGTATACAGCAATTTATTTTCAGTAATAGGTAATTACATCAATGCAACTTTCATCTTCCAAAAAAATTGTTTATTTTTTTTTAAGATCTTTAGCTTAAATGATGTACATTTCTACCAATTCCTATCGTAGTTGGCCACTAAATAGCCCTGATTTAAATCCGTGTGATTATTTCGTATGGCCACATCTTCAGCATATTTACGAAAATTGAACAACATTCTACAATATATGTGTGTTTCAGCATTGATTAATAATTACTTTCACCTATCATTTGTCTATTAACATGGTCAGAAAGGACGCCACCTTATATTTCGTATCTTTAGTATTAATTGTATGGAACTTTTTTGCTTAGATAAATTATACTTTTATCCTCCTATTACTTCCTACAGGTAGTTAACATTTTATTAACTCTCGATTAATCGCTTCTACATTCTACATTTGTTTCTAAATCCTGGGAAATTACTCAACGGAAATTCATATGTAACGATGTAAGACAATAGTTAATTAGTGACTGAGCCCATATATATTTTTTGTAAAGCTCTCTAGCTGTCTTTGTGTACATTTTGACGTTAATTAAGGGTATTATGAGAAAGGCCATACAACATGTAATTTATTAAATGACAGTCCTCGTCGTTTTCAATGTATATAACCCGACCACTTCATGCCCCACAGATTATTTAACAACTGAATGAGTATTAGGTTTATAAAAACTTGGAAAAATTGCAAGACCGAAGCAAATGTTTTGTCTTTGTTTCCACAACGCAAAATTAATGCCAGAAAGGTATCATTTAATGAATATATACTTAACTTTATGGGTATCCCTTGAAGAAAATACAAAATTTGGCCATTTTATCAAATGGTTTACATAAAAGTTTAAAATATGTACATTACCAATTGTGTCTCACATCATATTCACGTTCGGTAGGAAGTAGAAACTTACCTGAAAGAAAAGAAAAATATAATTAGTAAACAAGAAATAGTACAATAAAGCGCGTTATTAGGAAAAAAATAAGTTTACAAAAAACGCCTTAGTCTAAAGAATAATCATTTTTTCTTTAAAATAAGTGGAAAACGAAGCCCTTCAAGAATAAGAAGGTTCTATAAAAAATTCTTATGTATTATTTTGTGTTTTATATCTTTGTAAAATACATATTTCACACCAATGCGAAATTCTATATTCCCTTTGTGATATTTCTGAGAACTGTATCCGTTTTCTCAATATACTTAATGGCCCTTGTAAAAAATATATTATATGTATGTATTTTCTTTGTTCTTTATTGGATGCTCTAACATTATTATACTTGTAATTTTAAATATGTTCGGCAGATAAGTTCAATTTAAAACCTAAACTGAATTCAAAGTAGACAAAACGACGTAATTGGCAATGACACTAATAACTGAGAATAGATTTTTTCGAAATGGAATCAAAAAACAAATTGAAGTAAAATACTAGCTATAATTATTGAATTTATCAAAAATGAAAGAATGTTTCTTTGTAAACAACTAATTTTCGGATAACTGTCACGAAGGATTCGGTATTATGATTAACAAAATATAATCGATACTAATTGGCGCCCGGCGTGGGGCAAGAGAGCGCCTCGCACAATCAACTCCAGAGAAAAAGCAAGTCAACTCCTCTACATGAGAGTTTAACCAAATAATTCAAAAAACAGTTTTTTTTTGTCATTTTTCAATCTAAATCTAAATTGTTATTTACTAAAAAATTCATCTCAGTTTCATCTATAACGTCATTGTTTATAAAATTTGTGTTCTAACTATTTTCGAGATGATACATTTACAGGAACGTTTTTTTTTTTAATTAGGCATAGCATTTTTTTCAAAAAAAATGTACATATATTTTAACTTTACCTCCGAGTTTGTTTTTGTTTTTACACTTATCAGAAAATAACATTTATTATGTAAATGTAAAAATCACGTATAGTTTAAGATCAAGTACGTTTAGGCTTTTGAAGCAGGCACTAGAAAATTCTTGAACCGAGACTATTATCCATCATGATAGTAAAACTCATTAATTTTTGTTAGGGATACAATAAAAAAAAGATCGGTCATCGTAAGGTTAAACATTAACATCGTGACTACTATCGTTTTTTTCTTATCGCCGGCCTTGATACTGACACATTTAATAAATTCTTTTTAATTATTTTACAAAACAATCAAGTAGTAGGTACTATAAATATTATAAAGCGGAGGCGTTGCACAACAATCACAGCAAGTATTATCTTTCAACCTACATCGCCAATTATAAAATAAAACATAACCAACTCTGCAGACAAAGGTGATAAATGCTTAACACCGAAAAACAAATAAAAATTATATTATTTAATATTGCGGAATGAAGAAACATTTTTTGTTATTCCCTTATAGAACATGAAAAACGAAATTGTCTACGGTTTTTGGTGATTAGAAAATATAATTAAAATGAACCCTTTTATAAGGTCACCGTTTTACTTCAATTGTCTGTTTTCATTTCAGCGCTAACGTGATGCACGTTTGCACGTTTTGTTTATACACTGGGTGGTAATTACAAATATTTTAGTTAGTATCTGAGAAATGAACCTAAAATTTCTTATATTCTACTGTACTATTTTCGGCAATATTTTTAACACTACTTAGTAATAATTGTATAGTATTCAACGAACACGTAATGATGGCTATTATTCACAAGGGTGTCGTAAATCATCCTGTGAATAATACCCATTACGTGCGAGTAGAATAATGTACTTTGTCCATAACAATTTTTGGTAAAATATCGCGATAAAAATTCTGTAAAACTTTGACGTTTCAAATCAAATAGCAATTCCGCGCATTGACTGTCATGTCATGGCCTATTCGATGAAATTTTAATAAAAAATTTCAGAACTAGTGAACAAAGAATTCATTATTCACTACAGTGAATAAGGGATAGCATTATTCTTGAGGAAACCCATACGTAATGGATACATTATTTAATAGTCGTGGATAAAGCCAGTTTATTTTAAAAACCATTGTCAACTAGACTCGTTAAGAAAAATAAATTTATACATAAAATAAATATCAACTGGCATATCACATACATGGTTGGTTATATTATCAAAAAAGGCATGAATTTTCAGTTGCACAACTAAAATTATATTTTGTGAATTTTTGTGAACAAATAAAAGACCTATCAAAATTTAAAGTAACTTTAAAACTAGAAAAATTGTGGCAATTTTTTTATCTGCTATCGATTAAATCCCTAGTTTATTAGAGCTTTTTGGTAAATTTTTCAAAATCAAAAATATTTATATTCATTTCATGATCGCTCTGTACATATAAATTATACGTATTCTACACTTTTAAGTCCCCAAAATGTTGCGTATATCACAGATTTACACATTTCAATTGAAATTGTTGCTTTATTAACAGCTCATAAACAAAAAAGTACAGAAATTATCACACCAAATTAGTTGAAATTTTATTTATTTACATCTTCCAAATTAACAGTTTTGAAACGAATAAAAATTAACTTTATATTCAGAATTGAGCAATTCTGAAATGTTTTTGGCTTGTACAATTTATACAATCTGGTTTTAATTAATTTTTAAACTACATTACATTTTTACTGCTACGCCAACTTGTTGATGGAAAAACTCTATTTAATATAAAATAAAAGTACGGTAAGTTAAAGAAAATATTTAATTTGTGGTTTATAGTCATTTGTTGTTATAAAATAAGAATATTTTCATTTCTTGGTTTGCTGAAATAGTACCAGCTCAAGGAACCATAAAAACCTTATGTTTAATTTCCGCAGGCGATGAAAGATTAGGCTAATTTAATTGATAAACAGAAAACAATAGTCCTTAAGAAATTGTCCTGTGCGTTATTGTTATTACATCCTAAAAATCAGTAAAACACTGACGGACAAAAAAATTCGATCCAGCCACAATTTTCAGTAAGTAAATATTTCGACCTATAACACCTGGGTCGATTTATTTTAATATTATTAAAATGCTGACAAGAAACTTTCTCTTTGATAACTAAATGCTTAATAGTTATTTACGATATAAATAGGATAAAGAATTGCCAGATTTGCGATTTGATTAGTACAGATTTTTCTGAGATCCCAAGTCATTAACGAATATTAAAAATAAAATTGGTCCTAATATGGATCCCTGTGGAAATCCCATACACACTGTCTTTTCGTTGGAAAAAGTTATGTTTTTTCTGTTATCATCTGTTGATGTAATGCATACTTTTTGTGACCTATTACCGAGATAGGATTGTATCAAATTATAACTCGCTCCGTTTATGTCATAACACCGAAGTTTTTGAAGAAATATATCATGATTGATCAAGTCAAATGCTTTACTTAGATCAAAATATATACCTGAGACATATTGCCGCTTATCTACTTGCTCTATAATGTAATTTAAAGAATGAAAAATAGCAGTTGTGGTGAATCTGTTTGGCAGAAACCATGTTGGCTTGTAATGAATGTTATTTTCGATGAAGTATTCTAAAAATCTAATGTAAATAATACAGGCACATAAAAAAGGGTGTCTGTCCAGCAGACAAGACTACCCCCATGCATTTAGAGCCCCTGAATATGATTCCGGAGTTGGTTTTAACGAGTTAGCTCTTGGTTGTTCCCTAACCTCAAAAAAAATGTGCGATATTGGTGATTCTTAGACGCTTTTTTGAGGTTAGGGAACAACCAAGAGCTAACTCGTTAAAACCAACTCCGGATTCATATTCAGGGGATCAAAATACATGGAGGTACGGTAGTCTTGTCTGCCGGACAGAAAACTTTTTCTTGTGTGCCTATGCAATTCACACAAAAATTTTTCAAATCACTGACAGTAAGGAAACCGGTCTATAATTATCAATTTGATTTTATCTCCCTTTCTGTAAACCGGAATTAGTTAGCATCTTTAAGTTGATCAGGAAAAGTGCCTTCAATGAGGCATTCGTTAATAATATTTGCCAGAGGAAAACTTATTATTTCAGCGATCTTTCAAAACAATTACTAGGATGTTATCCAAACCAGTAGAAAATTTCGGAGGTAGATTTTTTATAACACTGTACACTTCATTCTGGTTTGTTGGTCTTAAGAAGAAATTTGAGAAATGTTTCCCTATTTCAACTTTATTTGTGTTACGTACTTTGGTTACTCTTTGTTGAAATCGTTTGAAATTGGGAACATATTTGCAACTATCTGATTTGTAATTTTTTCATTGTTATTAAGTGAATTTCGGCACAGCTTTTATTTTTATCTTGAATCTTGTTGAACATGTTCCATAAACTTTTTGATTTATTCTGACAGCTTCGGATAATACTATCATTACGACTTTTTTTTCATTTTTGAATTTATTTAAATGTTTAAACATTATGTTTCCTGGTACAATGAATGCAAATCTCTCTGTTTTTGCACCCAGATTTTAATTTCGGTATTTACCCAATTTCTTTCATTTTGTTTATTAGCAACTGATATGACCTTGTAAGTGGAAACGAAGATCAAAATTATAGAAAAAATATTCTATAAAAGGACTCATATTGCGCGATTACGTCGGTTTGTTGATAAATCCAGTTTTCATTTATTAACATATTTTTAAAATTACCTAAGTTTTCCTATGTAAATTTTCTTTTATAATTTATAATTTTTGTTGATTCTTGTAAGTTAACACTTAATATCTGAGCATAGTGACCCGAGATGACCAATTTTAACAAAGTTACTAAACATTCATTGGGATTCCCAGAAAAAAATTGCCAATTTGAGGACTGGAGTTGATCCCCACCCTCGTTCTTTTAGATAAATTTGAGGTTAAGCAATACCAGTTGCTAAGTTTTTTTTTTGTATAAAAATTCGTGTTTTTTCTTCATCTTTATGAATTAGTATAAATAAGTAAAAACAGATATGCCGGCCTAGTGTCCAATGGCTAATAAAGGGAGTTTTTGGTTTCTAGAGGGGACTAACATAAATTAATTCATGTTTTTTATATAATGTTAATTAATGGATATAATGTTAATGTTTTTTATATAATTAACATTAATTACTATAATAAATAAATTCGCAAATTGTTTCTTATTAAATTCTGTTTGTATTTATAAAATTAAACATTTTTTTTATCTTTTCCTTTTTTTTTTTTTTGGTTTTATTTAATGCTAGGCGAAAAACAGTTGTGTGTCACACATGCAGAAAATGCATTAGCAGCCCTTAGCAATGAGCTAACATCCGCGGGCTATTAATGCTCATTTTCTGCCCTTGTTACACAATATATTATATTAATAATAGTTTCCTTTTATTTATTGAATTTGTTGTGAAACTAATATTGATCAACAAAACAAAACTTAGCATATCATTGAGACATTTTTCCATTAACAAGAAGTGTCCAATATGGCATTTAGAAACAAAAATTTTGCAACATACATATACTAATAAAATTTAACCTTTCTTAATTCTTTCAAAATTCTCAAACAGCAGCTAATTTTAAATCCAAACTACACTCTTCAGAGTTGGCAAAGTATATTACATTAAATATAGATTACGAAACCGAGCATTACCTAATGCGGTAATTAATAATTGATTTGAAAGTAAATAAATACGGGAGATTGGGAATCTTTCATATACATGAAAATGCTATACCTCGTCGTAGCAGTAACTTAAAAAATTCATGTTACTGAACAATAACAAAGACATGCTAGTGTAAAGGATGTCGGGACGTGACTGTTCCTAGTCTCTGAATAATTTATGTTTAAGAATTTACCGTTTGCGAAATGAAGATAATAGTTTTACCGTTATATTAGGAATGAAACACTTCGAATGCGATTATTTGCGGCTCAGATTTTATCAAGAAAATTGTGGACATTATATTTGAGATTTAACAAGTTGACTTAACAAGCAAACATCTATTATCCCAATTTTAAAATATGGCATGAGAAAATCTATTCAATCGATCGTTTTAATCAGAACGGTTCCTACGAGAGCTGTCCCTAAGAAAAAATTACCTATAATTTTCAATGTATATTTCAGAATATCAGAAAATTTCACGATAACACAAAACATTTTTAAGACATGTCACGATATAATGATTGTGTTATAAGAAAAATTGAATAATGCTTAAATAAATGTAAAAAATGTTTGAATATTTGAAATTATGTTATTTTACACACCCAAGGGCCGACGTATCCACCTCCTGGTAAAGTTACCGAACAGATTTTAAGAATAAAATTGTTAAATCTATAAAACAACAGTTACTATTTATCTATTTTTGCAGAACCATATGAAAATATACTTTGCCGTGATCAGATTTTTGCAAAAGTTGAGACGTAATAATTAATATAAATTTGTTTAGTAACTAATAGCCACTCTACCAGAAGGTGGACATACCGGGCCTTAAAGATAATATCTAACATGAATAAGCTTGACAAGAAATATCAAGTGACAGCGGTAAATTTTCGATAATTTGGACTAGTGCAAAATTATCGCTGTAATTCGACGTTGATCCGTTGGTACATTCAAAATAGAGATTCATGATTGGTCAAACATTCATATTTGACAATTGAAAGAAATTTTCTATTAAATTTGTTACCCGAGAAGTTAAGGAAAATATACGATAAGGAATTTACGAGGGAATTTACTTTGGCCAAGAAATAGTATAACCAGACGAAAATTAAAAGATTCACAAAATGTGGTCCTAGCATATTTTTCCGACGATGCAAAAGTTTTAAAATCAATACTTTGGTAAATATTCGATGTTAAATGCGACATTAAGGATAATATTGACATCAAATTTTCTAAATTAATAGTCATTTTGAAATGTCAAAATGCTGGTTGAAGAGCAAAAACCTCTTCAATTGAAATAAATAAAACTACATCAGAAGCACATTATCCGGAATGCCCCGCAGCATTGCATAATAAATGAAATTATCCGATATTCAGGCTTATACCGATCATGGCAAACTTTTGCATCGCTGTTAGTTGATGCAGAAGATATTTTAGTCTAACGAGACGTAGCGAATGGAAGTCGACGGTTAAGCCGAAGGGTACATAGAAGAATCAGCGTAAAAAATGGTCGGTTGTACATCAGATCATGTGCGCAGACAAATCTTCAGTACATTTGTAAAATAATCAACCCAATAACATTAAATTATTCGATCCTGGTTAGTTGTAATGTAGTTATACAACCAGGGACAGACATCAGCCTGAACCTCGGAAGTATCGCAACAGTGTTCCAAGCCGAAATCACAGCAATAGACGCCTGTGCACAAGAAATGATACGAGGGCATACAAAAATAAGAGAATCCGCATCATCACTGACAGCCAAGCAGCCCTCAGAGCTCTGGAAGCAGTAGAAATACGATCTAAAACAGTAAAAGACTGCCTGGAGTCCCTGGAGAAACTTACAGAACACAACAGTGTACAACTGGAGTGGACACGAGGACACCAGGGAAATACGGGAAACGAAAAAGCAGACATGCTAGCCAGAAAAGGCGCTAAATCAATTCTAACAGGTCCCAAACCGACCTGCGGGGTATCTTACAGCACCGCAAAAGGATCGGTAAAGGAACTATTAAGACAGAAACACTACTCGCACTGGATAGAGATACCGGGAATGAGGCAGTCACGCTTGTTCATCAGAGAAATATCTAGAGCAAGGACCAACGAAATGCTAAAGCTGAGCAGAAAACAGCTGAGGTCTGCAGTGGGAATATTAACAGGACACTGCAAACTAAACAAACACCTAACCAATATAAGGGTGAAAGACAATCCAGATTGCAGGATGTGTGGTGAAGAGGAAGAAACTCCCCACCACATCTTATGCGAATGCCCAGCCCTAACGGCAATGAGACTAACACACTTCGAGGGACCACTTTTAACCCCGGAAGAGATAGCCAGAGCTCCCATAAACTGTATACTCGCCTTCTGGAATAGAACGGGTCTTATGGAGTAATGAGACTATGGGGTACAATAAGCTTAAGCTTCAGTACAGCGGGTAGTCAAAACCGCAACCCGTAAGGAAAAAAAATGTAGTTATAAATGTAAATAAATCGCAATAAACGGGAAAAAAATTATTTTTCCTTTAGCTGTTTTTTCAAGGATGTAGAAAAATTGGTTTACTCTTTGGCTTTGGATTATAATATTCGGGAAAGTTACACGCACGAAAAATAGATTAAAATTTTACCAAATATGTAAATTAAAGATTGTCCTACATAATCTATTTCGTAATACATGTCACCCAAAAAGTTCGCCCCATAGGAGAACATTTTTCATTGTTTGATTTTGTAAAAAAAAAATCGATTCTAATGACCACTTCTGCTTGTCATGAGATTAAATACATGTCAAACAAAAGTTGTCACGTGACTTCCAGTATATTCGAAATCGCATATTCAAAAGTTCACCAAAATCGGACTTATTTATTAGAATTTCTAAAAATTTCACTAGGAACAGTTGCATATAATTAATACATTCTGGATCAATGCACAAATTTGACCAAAAGCAAAGGCATTCTATAGAGTGCAAGTTATTTTTTATTACTGACTCACGCTAATGCATAGAATAACATTAAATTTGCATACTGACGCAGAATGCGATTATAAACAATTTATCCCAATGATATTTTCGAAATTCAAACAAGTCAATTTCAGAGAATTTTTAAAAAAAAATTTTTGGGTATACCCAACTCCACGTGACAATTTTGTTTAACGTATCGCTAGTTTCATGAAAAATTATCGCCACAACTGACTTATACCTCGATTATTTCCATCTCCTATTAAATTTATTCAGTAGATATCTTCTTTGGATATAATTCTATCAATAATTGTTTCCGTGGAACTTAATTATCAAATAGATTTAATGGGAGATGGAGAAACCGGCCCTAAATCAAATAAAAAAAATATATATATAACACGTGGTGCGACTTTTTGGGTAACGCCGTATGTTCTTGTTGTTAACTATACACTATTGGACTCAACTTACTGCGATAAAATGTAAGAGAAATAGAGTTTAAATATGCGAGAGGGTTGACTGTATAATGATTCTTTGCCATTTGCCACTAAGAGTGCCCGACGCGATACAATGCGCAAACGAATGTCGAATTCAACGCAGAGTAACTGTCTTTGCCGTCTACCAGTTTTCTATTATTCCATCACTGTCTGCTACATTAAACGCAGGTTTTACATAAAATAGAGTCTAATAGTGTATATGTGCATGTACGATAAATTCAACATCAAAAAGAACAAAAATTATTACTTATTTCTTACAATAACTACATTTGCAAATAAGCATATTCTTTTATGAAAAAAATGTATACAAATATATGAAATTATTTATATTAATTTATCAGAGGCACACTTTTTTTTTTAGTGAACAAATACGGATAATATTCTCGGCACATCACTGGATTTAATTCATATTAAAGCCACATAAAACATAACTTTATAAAAAGCATGTAGCTATCTTTAGAATTGTGTGCACAAATAAGGGGAATTTAAATTGATTCGAGTCTATGGTGTATGATACTGCGCCTTGGGGAATGGTTAACATTTAGAATGTTCAGATAAAATGAAATTCCTCTGTCAAAAATCTAATAATAATAGTGATCACAAGCACCAACACAGTCATGGATATAATTAATAATTTATTTTTTACGGTTATTATTATTTGTGAAATATACTTTGATTGCAGTAATTTTAACGAATTCTACACGGATTCGTTGATTACAGCGCACAGCAAATTTTTAAGTTAAAATAACACCGTTCTTTATATAAAATTTAATAATCTCTAAATGTAGATGACAGCTGGAACTTATACAATGATGTGCCTAAAGTTCATATAGAAGCAAATGAGACTTAAAAACACGATAATGGAAACAATAAAGAAATTTAATTCCCCTTAAAACTTTTTAAAGCATCTAGAATCACGATTTTAAAGTAAAAAAAAAAAATATGTAAATTGAGTGTCATTTAATTTGGATATTTTCTAGCTAGCTCCGCAGAACCCATATACCGGGTGGCCCAGGGACTAGGGAACCCCCCAAATTTTTCTACAATTTTTGAGATAGAAATTTGAAATTTGTAGGGATGAATCAAGACAAAAATTGTAATTTTTGATCCACCCGCGCCAAAAAAGTCACTTCCGGTTTTTCTGATGAATATTTAATTCCCCTTTATAAAGCTTTTTTCAGATTCAAAATCGGTTCATAAATAACCCAGACAATTACATTTGTTTGTTTCTTTTAAGAAGGCCATGAATCTAATAAACGAAATACATTATAAATAAAATAATTGTCAACACTCGTTGTAAGGGTGTCTACCATCATTACTATTATGTAATTGTAATTATTTCTCATATCGTTTATTCCTTTATTTACGTTTGTTTATTTTTTTTTTCGATATGTTTATTTCTTACATTTCGTACTACCATAACTTGCTTATTTTGAATAGCATCCTGTATATTTTATGTGGTGTTTTTCTTCTCATCAAATTATTCTCTCCGATGATGTATGTATTTGTTATAATAATAACGTTATTAATGCACAAAATGTCGAACATAAAATATTCCTGATACAGTTTTCACTCTTTTCTATGAGTAGGCTGTGTACTCGTATACTAACTAAAACTTTATAAATTTTGTTCAAAATGGCCTCGGTTTGCTTGAATACAAGCACGAATTCTTTCTGAACGTTCTCTCATTACATTTCGTAAGTTGGATTTATGTTATTAATTGCCTGTCCCACTCTATCCTCGAGATCTTCTCTAGTAGTCGGCTGCTGAGAATATACATTATTTTTTAAATATCCCCACAAATAATAGTCTAATAGACTCAAGTCCGGTGATCTCGCACCATCTAGTTGGATCATGAGTAGCTATCCAGTGATCTCCAAAACGATTATTTAAATATCTTCTAACCTCAAGTGTATTATGGGGCGGAGCTCCATTCTGTTGGAAAAATAACATTATTTCTCGAGCAATAGGTAAATTCTCTAAAGTAAAACGTATTTTGCAAACAATTCAGTTTTTATAAGTTTCTGTACTTTAGTTCAATGTATAGTACTCACTATTTCTTCATTATTTTCTAGTTTATAACTCTGGTCTTCCAAAACTTACTTCCTAGTTTCTTTATTTGCAATGAATAGTTCATTTTGTCGGGTAGGGTAGATGTACATGTATAATTATTAAATAAATTTATGCTTTTTGTTATTACTATTATTATTATACTACAATAGGTATAATTTGATAAGTGTAAACAATTATTGGATCACATAAAAATTACATTTTCACGTACCTAGGTATACAGCCTACTCATGGAAAAGAGTGAAAACAGTATCAGGAATATTTTATGTTCGACATTTTGTGCATTAATAACGTTATTATTATAACAAATACATACATCATCGGAGAGAATAATTTGATGAGAAGAAAAACACCACATAAAACACACAGGATGCTATTCAAAATAAGCAAGTTATGGTAGTACGAAATGTAAAAAATAAACATATCGAAAAAAAAATAAACAAACGTAAATAAAGAAATAAACGATATGAGAAATAATTACAATTACATAATAGTAATGATGGTAGACACCCTTACAACGAGTGTTGACAATTATTTTATTTATAATGTATTTCGTTTATTAGATTCATGGCCTTCTTAAAAGAAACAAACAAATGTAATTGTCTGGGTTATTTATGAACCGATTTTAAATCTGAAAAAAAGCTTTATAAAGGGAAATTAAATATTCATCAGAAAAATCACCTAAATATACAGGGTGCTATTTAAAATAAGAAAGTTGGAGTCACTTCCGGTTAAACCGGAAGTGACTTTTTTGGCGCAGGTGGATAAAAAAAATTACAATTTTTGTCTTGATTCATCCCTACAAATTTCAAATTTCTATCTCAAAAATTGTAGAAAAATTTGGGGGGTTCCCTAGTCCCTGGGCCACCCGGTATAGTAGATGCACGCGCGTTAGGAACTTCGATCGATTTCGGCTAGCCAATAAAGGCACCTGTGCTATATGGACATGCTCGGAAACGGTACAGGCGCTAAGTTAGCTCAGACTAAGAAGGCACAAAATAATAAATACATCGATGTATGCATCAAATGAAATACTAGAAAATGATTATCGATATAGCACAAAGATCAAAACAAAAACATCGATTGTTTCTAAATATCGATGTTTTAACATATTTACTTAATGATGATAAGAAAATTAAACAATCTGAAACAAACAAACATTTATTCCGAACATAAATGAAATGAATTATAAGTAAATTAATAAATTATTAAACAATATTAAATACATTGTAATAAACAAAATAAGAGTAATAATAAAAATAATGTAGATACGTAATGACAAAAATAATAGCCGACCGACACTTAGAAAAAGGCTGGGTGTTTGTAAATAGCAGGCCGTAATACATCGAAAGAAAAAAAAGCTGGTAGAAGTAACAAAGGACTCACAAATTAAAAAATTAAAATTCTCATGCGTCAAAGAAAATAAGGCTCAATTAAATCTAAAAAGTAATTTAGACTTTATTCAATTTATGTGTAACATTATGGTAAATACTGACAAAATTTAAAAATACAGAACATTGTGTGCGGTACTATTATATGATAAAGCTGTATATTATTTACCGTACAATATTATTATAAAAACATAAATAAACTAGACAAAAGTCTATAACCGGAAATTATTTTCGAATATACAGGGTGAGCCAAGACAATTCTACAGGGTGAACTAAAATTTTTTTAAATGGAATACCACATATATCAGAAATTTTTTTTGAAACCTAATTGTGACCTCCTTCCACTCCTGTATTATTATTGGCATAATTTCAACAAGATTTCAACAAAAAAAAATCATCACAACCAAGTGGTTGGGAGAAAGTCAATAATAATACAGGAGTGAAAGGAGGCCTCAAAGAAGTTTAAAAAATGTTTCTGAAACACACGGCATTTCATTTAAAAAAAATGTTACCTGACCCTGTAAAATCTTCTTAGCTCACCATGTATACTCGAAAACAATTTCCGGTAATAGAACTCGAAATATCGAAGTCGGACGCACTATTGCCCCACCCTGTATACCGTTTTCAATAACGCTTATATATTTTGACTAAAATTTTACATTTTTGTTTACAAGTTCCTAGTTATGTTTACTTAAAAAAAAATTTAGAACTTTATTATTGACTGGTAACATTAAACCCAAACTTTTACAACACATAAACCACGGGGAAATTGGCACCTGTTTGTAGTTCTTCCAGTATGAAGTTCCTAGCGTACTTGTTGTTACAGAGCATGTAGCACAGGTGCCTTTACTGGTTCCGATTTCTGCTCGCCCCATTCTAGTAGTGCGCGTGCTTTTACTGTATATGCGTCCTGGGTACGTAATATTTTCCAGATTGAACAAGTCCTTTTGGTACCACCGTTCAATGGTCCTTAAGGATAAATAATTCCCCTCAAAAATATTTGTTGCATTTTTTCGTTGTACCGGTGCTTTGATGCCCCGTCGAAAATTGTACAAAAAAAATAACACAATATTGTGTTGACGTTTTTAAAACTTTTCTCCGAAATGTATCAGGGGATATAATTTCCCTTATTGTGTTTACAGGCAATGACCTGCTAGGTGACGAATTATTTAGCAACATTTGTATTGTTAATCTAGGTATGGACTGAGTAGTGGTGAGAGGTATGAAACTTCTCGTATGGTCTAAATGCTACTATCTGACCGACATCATAGATGTCTCTGTGGCGGATAGCGACTTGCGAAGCAAGTACCGAGAGCGGCGACCTCTAGCCCAGGTGGACTAAACTACTGTTATTAAATATGATTTGAACGAAACAACTACTCAGCGAGCAAATACCCCGACCTGCTTTGGATTACACCTTCAAATCATGATAGATCGATAGCCAATATCATTTGTCAATTCCTAACCAGACATAGACCGGTTTCGAACTTATTTGTTCTCCTCAGTATGCCATAGGTTATGGAACAGACAAGTGATAGTGGCCAACCTGCTAGTCATATACTAACCAAGGTAAATTGAGTACTGGTGAGAGGTATGAAACTTCTCGTATGATCTAAATGCTACTATCCGACCGACATCATAGATGTCTCTGTGGCGGATAGCGACTTGCGGACTGTTCCATAACCTATGGCATACTGATTGGCATCATGATTTGAAGGTGTAATCCAATGCAGGTCGGGGTATTTACCCGCTGAGTAGTTGTTTCGTTCAAATCATATTTAATAATAGGTATGGACTAAAAATGTAGTACGGTAGTGTCCAATCGCCCTTAATTCCCTTACAATATTTTACGTTAATTTCATAATTTCCTATTGTTGCTGCATATGTTTGTAAAAAAAATTACAAAAATAACATCCTTTATGTATTTATGCCAAAAAAAGTTGACATTTGTTGTAGAGTGCTATTGTCATTATTACCATAAAACAGTTAATTTAATTTAGGCATTTTAAGCGACAATATTAAATTTTAATTTAATTTAAATTTTACGATGGCCATGACCATACGCGATAATGGATGGCCTAATTGAATTGTATTGTTTCCTACTCGCATAAAACAAGCATTTAATACAGCATTAAACCTAAAATATTAAAACGTTTTACGGACGCGTATTTTCAATTAATCGGGGCCAACAATAAATATTCCATTGTCTAGTCTAGAATGTTTTAGCATTAATAAAATCGACTATTCCATTTTTAAAAGGGTATTACAAAGGATTTTATGTGAATACAAAATTGTCTGGTAAAAATATATAAAATAAGAATACAAATATCGTTTATTTTCTATTATTCGAAAATTTGAGGTTAATTTTTGTTAAAAAAAAAGACAAAAGATATAGTAACTTATTAGAAGTAATTACATATTGTAAAATCGTGCTGTTCAGTTCCGACCTAACGAATCATATGTTGTTTTGGCATTTAAAATGCAATTCTTTTATAGTCCCCTTGTTGTGGAATTTTAAAATAGAGTAAAGAAAAAAAGAAACGGAACCTGACCAACCGTTCAACCATCAGGACCGGCAGACGATGAGGCAAGTTTTCAGTAAACTATGCCTTTCTTACGAATAGAACAAATTTATATACTTACGTTCGAAGAAAGCCCTCACTAGAGCCCGTATCTCGGATGACAATTCCGGAGAGGGAATCTGATATACAGTGAGTTTTCTGTTATCGTCATTGTTAGTAAACCATTTTATTCAGTTGTAAATCATAAAAAAAATCAGTTCTCTAACATTTTTGTAAAGTTACTTATTTTATAAACCATAGTGAAAAATCCATGCTAATTTTTATTGAGAAGTTTTCCTTTCCCAACAAATAAAAAAAGGTTCCCTGACCCTCGAGACAGTTGAAAGATAAACCAGTCATATTAGGTAATATTATTTATGCGCTGGCTTAGTATTTATAGAAAACCTGAACAAAATGTAATGTAAAGTAATGTACCGATATATGGGCAAATATTACAAATACTAAATATAATTTTTTTCTATCTTCGGCCTAAATCCAGTTTCTACTTATATGTAACTTCGTTCACGTGGAATTCGGGACAATAATATATTAAAAGTTTTGTCAGCAACACGCCTCCCCCCTATCTCCTATTGCAGATAGAGGGTTCGAACTTCTTTTATTCGGTTTCCCAGGAAAAATCCTACGGGATGTTAGAACTCTGGGGAAAAATCAACCTTCTATCTCATACGAACCGCGATATTTAGCTTTTATGTTGAAAATTAGAGTTGAAAGAAGTAACAATTGAATATCTCATCCTCTAATGTATATAGTGGGTTGCAATTTGTTTTATTCGATTCGCCGGGAAAAATCCTGCGGCGTAGTGTGGATCTAGGGGGAAAATCGACCCTCTATCGCCCATAGACTTCACTTTTTATCATTTTCACACGATTATGGTATAAGTAGCATTTTTGATTTAGGAATCTCCTGATTTCACTCAACTTTTTTCGACGTCTCTCGTCGATTTAACAATCTTCTGATTTCGCTAACTTTTTCTCGGTGCCTTATATTTTTAAACATTTGTATGGTAACCAATTCGATTTTTTTTAGGCCTAAGTGATATTCAGGAATCCGTGAAAACATATTTAACCTCTTTTCTCACAATTAGGGGTCGTAGCAATATCGACAGTGCTGTACCCACCACTACGTATAATCTCCTCCAGTTGAACCAGCAATGAACCACAAAAATATGTAAGAATTTTTATAATTTCGTACTACACTTCCAACATTTACGTCAGTGTCATTCGAGATATGAGCTCTAGTCATCAACATGTAATTATTACTGCTAGATCACTAACACACAATTTGCGTAAAACTTTAGTACCCGAATGGAAAATTCCTGTTCTTTTTTTTATTTCGCAATGTATCAAACGCAATAGTTTTTTTCTTGTGAGCGGAATACGAGTTGCAGTTTAACGAACCAAAACTGGAAACTCGACTTAATCAATTTTCAAACCACAGATATTTCCTGGTAAAATGTTTTTTTTTATAAAAAAAATTTCCCATATGAGACATGCTCTTGTCGAATCTTATGAAAGTTATGTAAATAAGACAGCGGGTAAAATAAAGTAAAACTTATGTAAGCAGTCATTTTAACTTTTCCACTGACATCTTCAGAGGAATGCTCTATTTTTCAAATCAGTCGATTAAGACAATATTGCAAATTGTTTTTTTCGTTAAATATTACCCTATACCTATTTCAGACATAATAAACCGAATATTAGATCGAGGATTGCACGTTAAAAGTTATTTTCATCACGGACAACTGCGTTACCGATTGCCAATCATAAAACTCATCCGTTTTTCCAATGGTCGATGGACTGAAAAAAGTGTACAGCTTCCGCCATATAGATCAGTATATAGCACATTTTGTGTAGAGGGTAATTGAATTTCCAAACCAATAACGACTGGCGGAGCACAGCAACCAGCCAAGTGTGTATGTATGTTCATTTAATTCTAACGCAAATATTTACAATATTGCGATAACGATAAAAATGCCAATTCTAATTAAAGGTAATCATCACGTATTTGGCCGAATGCATTCATTTATGCGTTTGAAATGAACCTTCAATGACCTTAAGCGGTCAAAAGTTCTCCATGTATGAATGAGCCACTGTCCACTAGCTATGCACGATAACTGCCTGAAAGCGTTGATTAATTGAATTTCTGTAATGACCTACCATACTTATCGATTTTAAAATGAACTAGAAGAAGGTTTTATGGTTATTATAACTTATAACTTATATAAGCAAAACAAACAATGCATTGCAACCATGGTAGACTATTTTATTTGAACTGAATTTTTTATCTTTTTATAATGTATAGAGCTGTCCGAGGTGGCTGGAGTACAGCCACGGTCTTGCGATGGCGTCACACGTGCCGATTTAGAAGTGATTTACGCTGCAGTCTTATTTGAAAGGTTAATGCGTGAGGTTGTACCTATAAATTATACATAATGTCAAACGCGCCAAAGGGTAAAAAACGACCGTACGCGGACACAGTGAATAAATTTATCGGTGAATTTCCGGATTTATTCTATGACGGATGCAAAATAATTTGTAAAGTTTGTAATCAAGACTTAATGTGCTGGCACAAAATAGATTGTCGTCGTCATCAACACCGTGCAACATCAAAATAAAAAAAATGGCATGCCTTTGAGAACTCAGTTTATGTTTGATTTATTGTTAATGTTAATAGCCTGTAATATTCCGCTACACATACTGGACAAACAACCATTTCGGAAGTTTTGGAATAAATACAATCCCCAGGTGAATTTACCAAGTCGTACATCGTTACGTAGATATATTCCAGCTGTTCGTGAAGACATTGTAAATAGGATTAAATGTGGATTAAAAAATACACGGCTCTGGTTATGTATTGACGAGACGACAGATTGTAAAAAATATTCTATTTTAAATATTATAGTACGTGTACTGGGCCCTCTTAAACTAACATTTTCACTTTTACTAGCTAGTAAAAGACTAACTGCGTGTACTGGCGAAATAATTACGGTGTGTTGGAGACATTCGAAAAATTTGAACTTTCAACAAGTCAATTATTGATGTTTGTGACTGATGGTGCTGCGACAATGCGCATGGTAGGCCGTTCTTTTCAAAGAGACAATTGTAGGTTTTTACATGTTACGTGTAAAGTGCATGCGTTACATCTTGCGGCAGAAACGATTCGAAAATGTTTTCCAGAGGTAGATGCATTAATAGAAAATGCAAAAAAAGTTTTTCTCAAATCTCCTAAACGGCTTCGAGCATTTCACAGGCAGTGTCCTGGTATCCCTGAACCACCAGAGCCGATTCTTACACGTTGGAGAACGTGGTTGAAAGCGGCTTTTTATTATGCTGAATATTTTCAACAAATAAAAGCTGTGATACTACAGTTCAACCCTAACGAGGCTGCAGCTATTAGGGAAAACCAGACAAGCTTTCAAGACGTTTCCCTTGAAACAGATTTAAAAACTATTAATATCAATTATAGAGGACTACACGACGCAATAGAAAAATTGCAAAATAGTTCGTTGTCGTTAGTGGAATCGCTGCAAATAGTGGACGACGTAAATACACAGCTACAGGCTATAAATGACGCAAAAAAATAATCGCGTTAGTGAAAAATTCGAGAGTGTATTACAGAACGATCCTGATTTTAGCAAATTAAGACAAATTTGTGATGGTGCATCTACAACTTCGTTAAGTGAGTTCACAGATTGTTTTACTTATGCCTGTATTACATCCGTAGATGTCGAATGGTCATTTTCAAAATGCAAAACATATTTTTTTCACCAAAGCGAACATCGCTGACGGAGACAGCTGTAGAAACATACTTGATGCTATTATACTATAGATCTTCCCCACTTTGTGATGACGACAACCAAACTACTTCATAAATCTGCTTAAAAGGGTGAGTTTTATACAAATTTTTATAAAATGTAACATTATTGTTAAAATTTATTTCCATTTACTGTACTTATTGAAGTATTATGATATGATGTAAACATATGAGTCATATGACGGCTCTGTCGGCCAGGTGACCTCGGACAGCTCTACTTATAACTTATATAATCAAAACAAATGCATTCAAACAGTGGTAGACTATTTTATTTGAACTGAATTTTTTTTTTTATAATGTATATTGGAGATTACAGACAATAATCCACGCAGTAGAGACAAGAAAAGGCCTTTGCCTTGCATGAGGTGGAGTAGAAACAATTTTGATATAGTGTGGAAATTAAGTAACGGATAAATTCAGTAATTCCGTTGATATTAATTTTTTGGAAAAAATCTCGAACGAGTATAGCGATTTTAACTTCAGCAAATATTTTCAGTCTATTTTCAGTTTCTTATGTCATTTATTTTTTAAGTTACGACGTCATCGACTTTTTTTTTAAATGACAACCTATATTTTTTATTATTGATTTTGGTAGTAGTTTTTATTCCGGTTCCGACCGTATAAAATTTTCAATATGTTATATTTGAAAAAAATCAAGAAAAACAGTCTTAAAGTTCAAATAACAAAAATTTTTGAAATTGGGAAAATTTATCTAGTTGCCTAAGTTTGACGAAAAGTTATCGACGGCACATTCGTTTTTATTTTGAATTATACAAATAGTTGAAAAATCGAACGAAAATGTGATTACACCGGCAACTAGATAAATTTACCCAATTTAATGAATTTTTATTATTTGAACTTTAAGACTGTTTTTCTCGATTTCTTTCAAATAATAACATATTGAAAATTTTATACGGTCGGAACCGGAATACAAACTACTATCAAAATCAATAATAAAAAATATAGGTTGTCATTAAAAAAAAGTCGATGACGTCATAACTTAAAAAAATAAATGACATAAGAAACTGAAAATATTTGCTGAAGTTAAAATCGCTATACCCCTTCGAGATTTTTTTTCCAAAAAAATATCACAGAATTACTAAATTTATGCGTTACTTAATTTCCACACTGTATGTTGTTTAGGTCGGGATTCTGATCCAGGTTTTTGACCTTGGAGGGGGGGGGGGCGAGTCGCCATCATGAATGAATGGTGCAAACAGTTGTTTTTTTTCGAAATAACTGCAACAGTTCATCCAACGACAAAAAAAAATCAAGGACAAAGTTAAAGTGGAAAAAATTCCTAACATTGTTTATCTAATATACAGGGTGATTCGCAAGCATAATGGCAGATAGAGCACTACAAGGCAAGTCTAGACCTACAAGGAAAACATTTTTTTGACCACTAGTTAAGAAAATACAGGGTGGTTTCTGCATTTGGTCTGACAATTCAAAGAGCTATTCTCTGCAACGGACTGAATCTAATCGAATGAAATTTACCAGTAACAATTCTCACCTGGAACTTGTCAGAATGGCCTACCTCGTTTTGAAAAATCCTGGGCCGGACTCGGTAAAAATCTGCATGCAAAAATGTACTTTTTTTGTCAAAAATCGAAGAGGGCAGATTTTTACAGAGTCGGGCCTTGGGTTTTTCAGAACCAAGTAGGCCGTTCTGACAAGTTCCAGGTGAGGAATGTTACTGGTAAATTTCATTCGATTACATCCAAGCCCTTGTAGAGAATGGCTCTTTGAATTGTCAGGTCAAATGCATAAACCACCCTGTTATTTCCTTAACCAGTGGTCAAAAAATGTTGTCCTTGTAGATTTAGATTTGCTTTGAAGTGCTCTATCTATCCTTAAGCTATGGCACATTGTTCGCGAATCACCCTGTATAATGAGTTACAGCGGCGGAAAGATGAATTAGTACAAAATATTAATATTAATGTATGGATGTTTCAAGTTTCATTCTATGTTTTTTTTTGTAGCAGATGTTTCCTAGACCAGATATAGACAGTCTCTCGTCTTCCTTTGTTTCTTTTGTAATGGTCGAAAAGGGCGTCCCTTTCTCCCCTCTCTAGGCACGGCAGTATACGAGCGCACGCGGTCTTGGGTTAACACACACAGGGTCAGTGACCAGTGTTGTTAATCCTACCAATTTTTCGGTAGATCTACCGATTTCCAAAGAATTCTACCGACCCACACACAAATTATACCGAAAAGCAAACAGAAACTAGAAATATAACGACTGATCTACTTGAAAAATACTTCACGTCAATTTGAATCTGCTTTACAGTTTACAGTGACCAGTATCTGCAATAATTATGCATACATGTATGTAATTGTATCCAAGTATCCCCCAGTCAAAAAGGAGAAAAAAGGAAGATTATAATCGCGAAATTGAAATATCTGCGGATTTTTATGTCTCCAATGTTGTGCTATTAACTGCCAAATAAACGATTGCAACATCTACATCTGCGAGTGGCTGTTGGCATTCGATGACACTTCCAAAATCTTTAATAATGAAGAAATACATTTATCTAGAACAATCATTTAATTAATATATTACAACAATGGGACAATTTACGAATTACACAGAGAATTTTCAGATAATCACAAATAAAGACCTAGATACAAGTACATACATTGATAACTTTATCCACAAACAATTTTTCATTTTCCGTAAATATTATACTATTTTCTTTGGCATAGTTTGAGTCCCAAAAAACAAAAAAATCATGAAAATTTGACCAAACCGAATATACCAAAATATTTCTATTTGGAAAAAAAAGCAAATCGAATATGTTATTTGTTCTATACAGATTTATTTGTTAACTCAATACACATTGCAGACACATGTAAAACTTGTTTGATGAATTATTTTTAGTTATAGATGTTCCAATTCCAAATGAGCTGAACTACATTCCGAGTTTTCAAAGCACTGTCAAGGAAATAAACGTCTACCAGAATAATTTCATGGCAGCTTTAAGAAAACAAAATACATTTTCGATAGGCTTGAATGAAACAAAGTACTGACCTCGCGTTTCAATGTCAAGTCTGTATGGCTATTATGTCACCCAGATAAAAAGTTAAACAATCAAGGTTAACTTTCCATAACCAAATTTAAATTATGTGTAACGTTTATAACTGAAAAAGTTAATCTTATAGAGTTGGGATATTTTATACACCTCGTGCCAGTTACTACAGAGACAAATATATATTTTTCCGAGAATGAGTTTCCATTTAGGGGTAACAGACTGTTACATATGTTAATAGAACGTCTAAATTATTTTTAAGTTACTTCATCTTTTATTAAATACGATATAAATATTTTAATTCATACAATAATAATGACCGAAGTCAATTGCCGTATAAAAATAATTGTTAATAAATTTTTACACATACATATGAACATTAACTTACTGCACTGTAACGATTTACATTCTAAAACTGAACTTTCTCCTCCGAGTTGCTCACTAATGGTCTTGGTCAAATTAAGATGAAGCATGGACTCGAATTAGGGACTATAATATAATACGCATATAAAGGATCGTGCAAAGTTTGCAAAATTGAGAACTAAGACCGCCTTGGGCAACCGATTTGATTACAAGGATCAATTTCGTCGGCTCCACGAGAGTTAAAATGTCTTTTCTCAATTCACCTACATCCAATATAATTCCATTCCATTATTCTGATTGAAGTTAGAAGCCACTGGATAATATAAATTGTCATAAGCGCAAATTTAATTGAGAAAGCAGTTTTTTTTTGCGCTCCAGTAAATACAATATTTAAGACAAAGACATTGAATTGGCTAAGCATATAATTAAATAATCATTTAATTATTTCAAAATGTTTGGGTTCACCACTATTTTGTAATGTTTTTAAGATTTAATTTCTCAATTTCCCAACTTTAATATCACCCGCAAACTAAAGGATTTCAAGGATTTATAAAATACCCAGATTAAATATGGAAAAATATATGCTAACCGACAGAACGTAATTAGTAAGCTGGCGCCAGATAGGAAATTAGCCTTTTCAAATTGTAAAGACCACTATAACTCCCATTTTACGGGAATACGTCCGGTCCATATTGCGCTTACCAAAAATATAAAAAAGCACTTTGAGGAGTCACTATTCCATACTAAATAAATATAAAGGAAACGCCCTAATACGCGGTAAGTTCACTAGTTAACGTTTTGCACAAATTTCATAACCACTCTAATTTATATTTAAAATGTTAACTTTATATGTTAACAATTACAAAACAATGTAGACAGAGAACACCTATTTAACAAGGTTTTTGAAATATTGTTTAGTTGATCGAGTACTTTCCTCTTAACGGAAAAAAGAGGTGGCCTTTCTACTTATCTGGTAACAATGGATAAGTGTATTTTTTAAATATTTTGTGACATTTAAGTAAAAGAAAAACTATGTTACAGTCTCTAATACAGGGTGTTTCAATGATATCACTACTAACGAGGGGTGATTCCTCTCGTCAAAAGAGGCAAAAAACCAAGAACAAATTTTTCCTAAAATGTTTCCTAAACACTCTTCGATGCATTGAAAGCATAACATTAAAGAAGCTTTTTAAATAATTAATTACTCGATAGATGGTTGAAACCAGTGGCGTGTTGTGAGTTTTTGTTTTGTTGTTTTGGATGCAGCATCTTTAACTAAAACGTTTGCCTCCTTCAGCTTTTTTCGTACATCGTACCACTCACGAGTAAAAATTAAAAAATCTTACCAACGTTATCTGGAATTTCCTCAATTTGATCTTATTCTTACTTTGGAAGTTTTATTTCCAAACCAGGAATATCCCAATTTCTCCAATGAATCGATTTGGTTCCAGTAAAATGGGGCTCCGCCTCACTATGCACGGGCTATTCAATAGTATTTGAGTAGTTTTTCCCAACAGATTGAATGACTATTGAATGACCTGCAAGATCTCCCGATATAATCCCACTTGAACAACAGAGCTAGAGTCATTTCCGGAATGGCGGGTAGATATTGGTTTCAACAAATGATTTTGGTTAGGCTTAATTTGTGATTAATTTCAATTTAGTTACACAAGACAATAAATATTAGCATTTGTGGTGTTTTTTTATTAATGTGCAGAAATGACATTTTTAAAAATAAACTGATCCATTGTTGCCAATAGTGTAAGCGTAAAAAAGCACCCTAAAATTCATAAAAACCAAGTTTAGGAAATAAAAAATCGATAAACTTAATATGTTAAGCAAATAAAAATAAGCAACGATACAACGTATTTCAACATATTTTTTATCTACCTTTGCTGGCTCACATTGTACGTATGGGCTGAAACTGTTTTGTATTGGATCGATATTATCATCACTCAGTCTCTATATGAAGACAATCGAGAGGTAAATATTGACTGCCTATGGCAAACCGGCGACACTCCCTCGCGATTGGCCCATTATAATATAAACGAATAGACAGACAGACTATGGTCGTTAAAGCACTAATGACAATATTTACATTATTCACCCTTTTCTGCAAAATCCCACATTATATTACACAATGGCGACGATATTATGTGCGAGACTTGACTTACAATATGAACACTACGTCCTCTAGTTGGTTGGGATTTACATCAGGTGTACGGATTACATGGTATTTTAATATAAAGAACACATTACATACTTCAATAATTACGTTGTGTTAGAATGTCTAATTATACGAATGTGTGTACTGTATGAACAGTTTCTGCAATGCGACCAACAATGTATTTTGATTTATGATAACATGCTTTGAATGGGATGTGGTTTAAAGTTCTAAGTAAAACCAAACATAACTTTCCTTTGTATCAGGTTTGTGTTGATTTCTCACATTTTCACCATAGATGTTTAATGTTCCATTAAATTAATTTAATTAGAACATAAGTATTGGTAGGCATAAAGCTATCTTGAAAAACTACAGGAATATGCACAGAAAAAGCTTTTTTTGTGAGACATGCTATTTCTGCCATAAATAAATTAGTACGTAAGTATATAGACTTAATATATAATCAGAAAACACATACATTTCAAATGATATAATGGTATATAATTTTGTTTTGTATTTGTGTAACGGTATGCGAAGCGACCAAATGACTTTCTGTGCATTATATTTGAAGAATATACAGTGTGGAAATTAAGTAACGCATAAATTCAGTAATTCCGTTGATATTAATTTTTGGGAAAAAATCTCGAAGGGGTGCAGCGATTTTAACTTCAGCAAATATTTTCAGTTTCTTATGTCATTTATTTTTTTAAGTTATGACGTCATCGACTTTCTTTTTAAATGATAACCTATATTTTTTATTATTGATTTTGGTAGTAGTTTTTATTCCGGTTCCGACCGTATAAAATTTTCGATATGTTATGATTTGAAAAAAATCGAGAAAAACAGTCTTAAAGTTCAAATAACAAAAATTCATTAAATTGGGAAAATTTATCTAGTTGTCTAAGTTTGACGAAAAGTTATCGATGTCACATTCGTTTTTATTTTGAAATTATACAAATAGTTGAAAAATCGAACTGATGTGATACTCCGGCAACTAGATAAATTTTCCCAATTTAATGAATTTTTGTTATTTGAACTTTAAGACTGTTTTTCTCGATTTCTTTCAAATCATAACATATCGAAAATTTTATACGGTCGGAACCGGAATAAAAACTACTATCAAAATCAATAATAAAAAATATAGGTTGTCATTTAAAAAAAAGTCGATGACATCATAACTTAAAAAATAAATGACATAAGAAACTGAAAATAGACTGAAAATATTTGCTGAAGTCAAAATCGCTATACCCCTTCGAGATTTTTTCCAAAAAATTAATATCAAAGGAATTCCTGAATTTATGCGTTACTTAATTTCCACACTGTATAACATTTATTTGCTGCATTATTTAGAACATTTAATTTTTTTTTAATTTAATAGTTAATAATTTCATATTGATGAAAGGCTACTAAACAATTTATAAAAAATATCTTACTTATCGAAATTTCTTTCGTCTTACATCAGTTTCTAAATTTTGTCTGCGTTTTCACCAAATACCCAGTTTCAATCTACAAATTGCCGTTAAAATTTTTCTGTTAGTAATATTAAAAAACGAAAACAAATGATTCATCCTAAATACCATACAGATCCAATATACTGCCAGTAACTTTATATAGCAAACCCATATGGTATTTAAGATGAATTATTTGTTTTAATTTTTTGCACTTATCAACAGAGAAATTTCAAGCGATTTAAAGTTTTATGTTGGTAATCCTGGCGACGAGGGTGTGCTAACGTAGCTTTACATTTCTTTGTTAGATAAATAATAAAACTATTTTTCACATAATAAATTGGCTACGTCAATTTTTCCTGTGTTGCAATTTTTAATTTATATATTACAAGATACAATGGATTTATATCGGGTAATCGATGCGGAGATGCAAAATTGGAGACAGATAAAAGTGTTATTGTTATTGGTAGCTGCTTTATTGTTAACGTTATCTGGAGGACGATTTTTTTTTAACCCAGCTCGAGGGAGTGTAGAAGTAAAATGCTATAGTTTCTTTAAAACTAAAAAATCAGCACATGCACTCACGGGATGCGATAGTGCATTCATGTTATGAAAGAGGCAAAAAAAAGCATTCATTTGAAGAATTATAAAGAAATTCGAAATGGAGGGCAAACAAATTGTGTCCCCTAGTTGACTAGTTTATACTACATGATACGTCGTTACATTTCTCTACACAAAATATTAAATATAGTTTATGCTAAAAAAGGGAACAAAAAATAAAACAATTAGGCGAAGGGCAATGTATTCAGAGGGTTGGTTATTTATCGATTAATTGGCAACCTCTTGCATTCCATCTTTTCTTACATTCTACTAAATTTTTTCTTAAATCCTATGAGGAATTGCCCATCCCTATGCTTCACAATTTACCAGCCCGATAAAATTGTTGGAAAATTCACTCAAGTCGTCTAACATATTAAAGCGTCAGACGTTTCACCACATGTCGCAAGTAAACTTAGCAAAATGCGTAATACTGAAATGGCGCACTGAAACACCTTTATTGATATTTATGAAGCCAAGTAGTTTTCGCAACAACGTGTCCGTATACGGTAAATCGAGTCTAGAGATACCGTTGAACCAACAAATTGATATTGACTTGTCACTCAGTCGCGGACCAAAACAACGAAATGTATTAAATGTACGAGAGAGTGGTGTTGTTTGCTTTAGGTGATAAAAAATTAATTCCCGTCGCACAATATGGCGATAAATACACAATCACGACATATTGCCGTCATTAAAAATGCGGACAATTTAATAAACGCCAAACGCCGAGCTGGAACACTCAACAATCAGCTCGTTGATTTACTTTATCACTTTTAAAATTATTTACAGATCGAAGCTCTGCATGTATGAAAATATCATAAATTCGTTAACGTGGATATATGTTTATATCAACATAAGTAGGCACTTTCGACTAATTCTTTGATGAAATAACCAATAAAAATTTAAGTCGACTCCAAATAAGTGGAAATGTCAAATTTTCCGAATTGTCAACTTTTATTTTAAAGTTTCTCTCATATCTGTACATAAATTCCCAAAAATTTTCATATGGAATGAAAGGGCGTTCTATTCCAAGTAAACAAATATTTACCTACTCCATATTTATGTCAAATGCCATTTTAAGTAATAAAAACAATTACGTCTAAAGGAAAAAATATTTGGCATACTCTAGAGTATCCATGAGTTTCAAAACAACTTTTAATTGTCAAATAATTTTGGAACACCAGTCATTGTTGATATTTTTTAATTCAAATTGAAAGTTCACATCGGATTTTTAATTCCACTTTTTGCTGTCCATTTGATACATGTTTCAAGATGTACTAAAAAAATCCAAAAATACCCTTAACCCTTAGCAGTATTTTTTTGTGGTCAAGTATGGCGCCCAGGTCCAACTTCCGGACATTCCGAAAAAAAAAAAAAAACAGCTCCCGACGTCCTGATCTCTTGTGGCCACATTTTTTTGAAAATTGAGATATTGCTTAAGAGTGGTTTTTATGAAGATACTATTAAGTAACGAAATTTTTTTTTGTTGGTCACCTAAAGGGTAATACACTGTTTTTCGAAGAGGGTGTATAATATTGGTCCAAAAAGGTTTTTTTTTTGTCTAAAAATGTTTGCATGGCTCTTAAATGAAAATTTTTTGCACATTAAAGCATTTTTTTATGTAGCTGATTTACTCTCTTCATATTCACTTTGTGTTCTAACAAATAAATTTTCAAAATAACCAAATTTATGGCTGTAATTTGCTTTAAATAAGCAAACGACTACACAATGCTTTAATGTGCAAGAATTCTCATTTAAGAGCCATACAAACATTTTTAGGCTAAAAAAACCTTTTTTGGATCAATGGTTCTGATATTACACTCTCTTCGAAAAACAGTTTACTTTGCAAAACACATTTTTGCATATCAACCCTTGCGGTGACCAAAAAAAATGCTGTTAATAGTATCTTAACTTCATAAAAACCACGTTTAAGCAATATCTCGATTTTCAAAAGAAAGTGGCCACAAAACATCATGGCGTCGGGAGTGGCTTTTTCGGAATTTTCGGAATTTTGAACTTGGGCCCCATAACTGACCACAAAAAATGCTGTTTAGGTTTTTTTTTGGATTTTTTTAGGACATTTTGACAAATGTGTCAAACAGACAACAAAAAGTGGAATTAAAAAATCCGATGTGAAATTTCAATTTGAATTTAATAAGTCACATGATCGCTCCCACCGCCCCGAACTATGACCCCTAGTTCAACCCTTCCAACTCAACCTACTGACAAAGAGCGGGCAGAAAGTCGAGACCACGCACTTTTTCACTGATATCATGGACTATGTGACGTTTGTCCTCTGTTAACAAATTTTATTATTTCTGTTAGTGTTCATGTAGTGTAGTAAATTTTGATTGCAGGGTGAGTTTCACAAGTGAGGATTATTAGATTTGTTTGGTCTAAACCAAACGAATCAATTTGGTACACAGGTATGTTTAGTTAAATCGACTTATTCTGACATCAAAAACCTAAGTTCTATGCCAATGCAATATGGAGTGTTTACTCTCTGGAAATAATCAACAGTTCTTAAATATCCACTGGTATGCAATGCCGACATCTAAGAAAATAAAAATTGGTTCGTCGTTCCTAGACCCTAATAGTACCGGCATTAAAAATATCAAAGAATTTAATATTCGCAAAGTACCACCTGCCAGCTAAATAACCAGGCAATCAGCTGGTTGATTTATTTTATCATTTTTAAAATTATTTATAAATCGAAGTTTTGCATGCATGAAAACATCATAATAAATTCGTTAACGCGAACATATAAATACTTTCGTTTAATTTTATGATGAAATAACAAACATAATAAAAATTAATATAGCAGGTTATGCTCCATATCTCGTTAAACTATGACCGGATATATATAATCGAAGAATTCTCCTTTTACAAAAATAAATTGAAAAATAACAAGACCAATTATGTTTATCCGCAGAGATGGATGTTAATTGCTACATTTTCTATTCATCTATATATTTATCGACATACATGTTCATATTTGTTTAACCGAGATTTTTTACATATTCAAAATCCAGTCTGCTTTGTCTTTATCTTAACGGTATATGTATAGAACAGCGCTTGGCACATTCAATATAAATTTGAGCCGTGGACAACTATACCCAGATGTTTGTAATGCGGTTGAGTAAAAAAAAATAGCATCGATTAAATTAAAATGTGTTTCAAGAAGACAGTAGGTTAATCAGTATGCAAAGTGTAGGTAGTTGAACAAGTTTCTGATGGGTGTGGAATCCTTCGAGGAACTTATCCTAATCGAGAGTCAAGGACTGTCATCAATAATAAAGTAATGTGTCGAATTAATTAGAAGTTAATGTCCCACTAAAAATATTTCTAATAAAATTATGCATAAAACGTAGTTGTGTTGATATAAAACAAAGAAATGCCAAAATCCAATCGGTTACTAGATACTGAAACAGAATTTTTCTTTTAAATGGTAATTTTCTACCGCCCGTTATCATTGGATTTAAAATACATCGAACAAAATGATTGTTTTGTCTATACGTCACTCATATTAAGGATGTACACTATACTATACAGCCTTCTTGATTTATAATTTAATTACAAAAGCACACAAAGAAAATGTTTGAACAAATAAATATAGTTTAAAAAAACTAAAAAACACGCTTTTAAAGCACATCAAACTAAAAAAGTGAAAAATAATTATTAATATAAACTGAAAACAATAATGAACGAAAAATACTAGTATTATTGTGAAAAAGCGTGGGTTGCTCGATATACGAAAAATATGGCACAAAGCGCCCCACGCTTTTTTCACAATAATACTAGTATTTTTCGTTCATTATTGTTTTCAGTTTATATTAATAATTATTTTTCACTTTTTAGTTTGATGTGCTTTAAAAGCGTGATTTTTAGTTTTTTTAAACTATATTTATTTTTCACTTTTTAGTGTGATGTGCTATGAAAGCGTGTTTTGTAGTTTTTTTTAAACTATATTTATATTGCTTATTGATGCTGATATTATAACATATTACGATCCAACAGATATTTCTGAAAAAAAAAATATTTTTTTATTTCAGCCATGGGATTTGAACTCACGCCCGAGGAGTCCGTCGTTTCGCGTCGACTAAGACTTGCCCGCTCGGCCAACGACCGAACTGAGAATCACGCAATATAATTACAATATTAAGCCTCTTGCTCTCACGCAGAGGATAAGTTTCAATTAAATCTGTCCGTTTAAATTGGGTCAAAATCGAGTCCAAAGAGTCGGTTACAAACAAACAAACAAACAAACATACAAGTGAAGCTAATAATAAAAGCGTGTTAAAAACGCAAGTGGTTTGTTCCAACGTATTTTGGCTCGCTGAATTCGAATCTCACGTCAGAATTACTCCATCACGTTACAATTTTTTCCTAACCTCAAAAAATTGTGATGTGATGGAGTAATTCTGACGTCAGATTCGGATTCGGCGAGCCAAAATACGTCGAAACTGACATAAAACAAGTTTATGAGTTCACACCCTGTATTTTTCAAAACATTTTTAAACTATACACCTTTATGCCCTCTACCACCCCGTTTTTTGAAAATGTTCGATATCATTTTTAAAAGAGCTAGGATATTTGGACGACGCAAGGCTGAGACGCCCTGTATAATAAAGAAATAAAACCAATTCCATATTCTTTGACATTTACGAAATCTGATCTGAATGATAACAAAAAATATGCTGATAAATTGTGAACTCAAACTTCACACAATTTGGTGACATCCGGTATTCTAATAGAGTTTCGCCCCTAATCAGGATTAGCTCACCATTTCGAGCCGATAATAGGACGGGAGATAGACATTATCGTCCCTCGGCCATGGACGTATCCCATCATGTTAATATGAAAGACGACAAAGTGTAAAAAGGGGCTCCGGTTTCCACTGCGCAATACTTAGACAAATTAAGTTATTTAATTCATTTAATGCATTTTGTACCGCGGTTTTATAAATGTACTAAATAAGTTTAATAATTGGTTTGCGGGCGAGGTAGCCGGCAAACGGAATTTTTTACACATAAAAATGTTTAAAAAATGCCGCAACCTCAATGACTAAAGCAAATACATAATTGGTTTTCGTGTGTGTAATAACCACTGAAAATTATAACTTAAAAATGATAAAAATCTTAAGGCGCCAGAATGTACATAAAATCTAATCTATACAGCAATAAAAGAGCTACCCTAACTTACTGCAACATATTACGTATTAAGAACTAATATAGAACAATCTGTGCATATTGGATATTACAGAAAAGTTTTTACGTTATTACTGATTAAAATCGGAAAATTATGATTGGTCGAGGCAAGCAGTTAATTAAGGTGTGATATATTCACTTTGTTAATGCATTTTTAATGCCTTGAGCACACCCTTTTCATTTTAGTCCATTAGCCAAAAGTGACTAGGGAATTTAGTTGGCACGAGTATCAGTATTCATAGCTAAAAATTGAGGAGAAATTTGAAAATCGCTATCATCAATAATGGTAAATTACATATTAAATCTGTATTTATAAATATATGGACCCATCTTATTGGGCCAACCATCAAAAAAGGTTTTAAATATTTTTGATAAAATCTTATAACAGAAAATGATAAAGGTTCTAAAAGGTGGAGTGATTGTCACTTGTGTCTACAGTAATTGCATTTTAATCCTTAACCCAGACATGTGTTGTCAGCGAGTTTATAAATTTTCTGGTAATTTTTAAACGGACCCGCCCTCAAATGTCTCAATCCACCTAATCCTCGGACTTCTACATCCCACTCGATTTGTAGTACAGTTGCATTGTGAACTGTTTAAATATCAACTATAATCAGTTTGGCGCAATATGCTATACGACACGTGCCTGTTTACGTTATCGTAGCCTGCAATGTTAATCGGTATTCTATTTAAATATGTTGAAATTTGTTTCAAATAAATATACCTCATTATACAATTTTTTGTATCAGCTGCGCCAACTCCTCCTTTGTCATATATTTTTTTTGAAAATACGTGTCTGTTAATGTATTAGTGAAGAAAAATAAGTCTTTAAGTTTAGTATGTCGAATTTTAAGAAAATTTGTCAGTACTTCGTTTTTCTCGGTTCCTAGAAGTACCAAATGTCGTTCCAGTCTCCGTTTGTGCGCGAAAAATTCATATTAACCCTTAACCAGAGCTAAAGGTTAATATGAAGTTTCAGCAAGTACTCTTTGGTACACAGAAAATATGATTATTTGAAACGTACAGAACGAAAATATAGTAACGGCTGTACGATTCATTTTCAAACGATTTTTTTTCCACCCTATAATTTCAACAAACTTGGCGAACATTAGTTGATTTTTGAATGGTTCATTTACGCCAGTTGAAAAATTTTAAACGGAACAGAAATATACTTTCTTAAATCCCATGAGAACTATTTTTAAAGTTATTCTTAGAAGAATTTCACAACGACACCGAACTAACTGACGTTTCAACATAGACATTTTGATACCATCTGTTTTTTTAACTTGTAGCTGATGTTTACGTTACACATCTAGTAAAAATGTTAACCAACACGCAGAGAATGGTTCTAAAAAACATATATTACGATTCCTATCAAGCAATTAAAGCATCAGTTGAATTAAAACTGCAATTGAAAACTGTAGTTAGAATTCTTCAGACATATTGCGCAACAACCAGAAGTTGATTTGCTGGTAACTCTTGTTAAATGTCTCCATATACAAGTTAATGTATATAAACGTTCGTTCACCTTAAAATGTTGTCAGAAAATGTCACTTGGAAAATTGGATAGAAACATATACATTTAAAATATGTCGTTAACAACAGATCATTTAACAATTTAGTTCGGAATACATTATTCGTTTTAACAACTTCTACTGCCCACGTGAGAACTAACATATTCGAATAAAAGTAGTAGCACCAGCTGATTGTTACAAATTAGTATAGTTAACATTGTGTGGTTATTTTAATATGTTTATTTATTTAATTTGACTATCTCGTAGGGATTTAATTATGACGCAATCAATTATGGAAAAAATGTATCATTGAGTAGTAAAAATTAAAAAACATTTAAACCAGAAAACATTTTGTTAACAAAACAGGCCTCAATATAGAACCTTCCTAAATGTATGGCAAATATATCTCCCAGAAAAGGCAATTTCGTGAAACAGCTAAATATTGTCTGATGCAATTGTCTGTTTCAGATTTGCTATAAGCCAGTATTAACTGCGAGGGAAACTATTCCAAGTCTCTTCTATTTTTCTCCCATAGTTTATTTTCATTTAATAATAAAAATAGCACCGATCCCAAGCGAATGTTTACAATTTTGATAATTCTCTTTTGATGTTTTTTTCACTAATTAACAGGAATATACTTAAAATTTATGCAGAGTTGGTTTAATCGTCGGCATTAAACGATCAAAGAATCACGTATAAACAGTCTTTCAACCCATCAATTTCCGTCAGCCAGGGCAATAATCAAATTGCAAAGAATATGAACGACTCGACCTGTCGCCAAATCTGAGTGTCGCAATACATAAATCAGCGGAATAGTAGCAACGCTGTCATAAACTGCCTTTTAAATCATATTCTGGCTCCTCCTAGCAATTTACCTGCATACAGAAATATACATTAGATACAGTTGTGGCGATAAAACGAAAATTATGCATTTTGTTGCATAAATTGTCACATATTTAATTTTTTTTTTATAGATACACAACTACTGAAAGTAATAAATCGTATGTCAATTATTTCTACAAAATACTTGATATCCCTAATTATTCTAATCGATGTGTATTAATGTCGGTATTTGCAAGACATGAATTTTGCCTTGTAAAAGCAATAAATTTGTTTTTCAGACAAAATAAAGTGTTTAAACCCATAGCTGTGTGTCTGGGTGTATGTATGTCTATCGACTGTTTCTTGTATCTAAGCGAACATTTGATTTAAAATTTGAGATGTATAAAAAAAGGGTATCCCTAGTGTCTCGCCCGCTTCATTTAATATAATTAGCCAACTGAATATTGGAAAAATAAGCCCAAGATGCGACTTGCATTTGACGGTTGAGACTTTATCACATATACATATAAAGAACATATGAAGAAAAATAAGCAATTAAACACAGTTGGTCATATTATATCGGTGTAATCACTTTTGGTAATGATAGAAACTAGAAATCTTAGAATGAATTCATACCATAGGTTATCTGTTCTATCACATCAGCATCAGCAGCTAAAATTACTTCATTTCAACGAAGATTATCCATTCTAGTGCACTTTTTATATTAAGTAGATTTATATTTAAAATGTGTGTTCAAACATAACATGTGGACGATAAAGAAACACTTTGATAAAACTGAAATATGACGAATTAAGTGATTTCATTGACAAAAGTGAGATTTGAAATACACGTTCACAGATTCTGTGACGTTTAATTTACTCTTCCGTATTCATAATAATTTAAGAATTTAATAAAACCAAAGTAGTGAAAACGTGCCCAAGTTACTATTTAAAAACCGTACCAATTTTTTATAAGCAACTTCTATACCAAAATTAATATCGGTTACGTGTGGATATTACTTTTAATATTTATACCTTATTTATTGCAAATGTAAAAATAATCTACTTTATTATAATTTAATGACTTGTAATATTCAAAACAAGTTACATAATACGTTTTTTGCTACGCCTAAACTACTTTTTCAAGCAATCACGGTAGATAGTTCCTAATGTATTTTAAACTTTTAGAAACAAATATTACAACTTTTTTTGTTACGTTTCTTTCAACTGATTTAATGTCGTTCTATTTCCTCCGGGAACGAAAAAGTTCATATATTAGTGTTTATGTTACGATGCCACTAACCCGGGTAATTTTGTCGTAACCTCACCTTGTCGTGAGGCCCAGGGACCTTTAACGTGCAATATCACCGAAACATAAAAACCAAATATTTCGAGATTTGATATCACTGACAGGTGCGTCCATCTTCTTAGAGTCTCTCAAGTAAAGAATCTGGTCATAGGTACGTCATCTTTTTCATTAGTTCGGAGTGTCACATGGTACGCGACATCCATATTTCTCGAATTCACGGTTTGTTTACATTCAGTTTCTGTGTTATTTGCACTGGAGAGTTATTGCTTATTTTGAATAAGTAGTTTGAAGATATAGGATATTATTATTGTTAACAGTCGAATAGCATAGTTTTAGTTGCATAATATTAGTTAGTGCGTGGTGTTACTCAGTAAAAATGCCGAACTTTAGTGTTGTAAATTTTACCAAGAATGACAAAGAAAGGTTTTAAAATGAAAGTTTTCCAACGGGATCCTCAGAGACGAAACGAATGGACCGTCAAAGTACGAAGGGAAAATTGGAATCCTACAAATACCTACTTCGTATTTATGTGAGGTTAGTAACTGCACATTTATATTGTTTTTTTACGTACACTTAATTTATTCTTTAATTTACAATATGCAAAACTCAGGCTAGGCCTAGGCTCCCAATTAGATAAACTTTATAATTTTTTTTTGTTTGCGCTACAAAAATATAAAACCATGTGGTTCCAAATAAGTTAGTTTAAAAAAAATCTACACGGAAAAATTATATTTACATTTAAGTTAAAAAAGTGAACTTTTGTATTCCTGCTGTAAATTGTTTTTGACGGGCATTCAAATGTTTACGTATCAGGAAATATGCTAGAAATAATGGGATGGAGAAAAAAAAACAAACAATTTTGTTAAGAGCTGTAAAAAATTTAATCCAATGCTTTAAATAATTGTTAACTTTTTTTAAATCTTATCATGTGAGTTTCAGATTCATGGAAATATAAGGATTTTTTTTTTAATTTTACGATTTCTCTCAAATTGTTTATTTTAAAAAATAGTAAACTGGAAAATAATGGAAACAATTCGAAAAAAAAAAAGTATACTATATATATACTTTGTTACCAAGTTTTCAAACAAGTTGCCAGAGTATTTGATAAATCAACATTGGTTAAACATTTTTCATGCAAGGGATTGATAAAAATTATACTTTTGTTCAGTTATAAATTTTTTAGCGCGAAACTATAGCTTTTACAATAAAGTATCAAGGGATCAGACTCATCAGTTATTAAAAGACCCTCATTTTGCAGAAAAATTGTTTGGTTTACGATAAATAATCTCCAAGATATCTTAACATTAATTCTGCTGATATCCCTATGAAATTGAGAATTTTTTTTATTTCGCAGTTGCCAAATTTGAATTTTTGGACACAAAAGTGTATTTCATTGGGGAAAATTTTCTTCACAATGCGTAGAACATCTATGAATTTTTTGGGTTCGTTTCAATAGTTACAAAATGGGCACAGTGAATTAAACTAAGAGCGTCAATACAGCCGCTCCCTCCCGCCACGGGTTTTGAATACACAACTTTAAGCGCGGCTCACGGCTAAACTATAAAAGATAAATATATACCGTAGCAGACTTTTTTGGAGAATTTTGTCCTCTACAACTTTGGTCCTATAAAATTTTGCCGAATATGTTACGGTTCTCTCAGCGTTTTGGATGAAGAGTCGCGGCGCACTTTCTTAAAATGTTTTTTAATATTTTTTTGCATACTTGTCCGGTCGGTCGAATATGACACTTTGGATCTTTAGACTCAGTTTTTACTTCTGAACAACAAAACATTTTCAATCAATACCTAGTTAACTCTCAGTTCCTCACCTCATTTTCTTGGACTGCACAAATGGATAATCCTAGTCGCCGCATGCTGCATGGCCAGACTCTTACTTGAGGCACTTTACATCTTCCATATTTCACCTAGAATTTTCATCCGGGCCGCCTGGATGCATAGAGACCAAGTCCTCAACGGGCACGGTAGCCGAGTGGGTAAAGCGCTTATAGCTATTTATTCGGTACCGAATATCGATGGTTCGAATCCATCCCGGAGCAAGTAAGAAATTGTATCTGTAATTTGTTTCGGATTAGGGTGGGAGAGGGAACTATGATGTGGTTCGGACTCCACAATAAACTGTAAGGCCTCGTTTCTCTTTACTCAACACAAAATCCTAGCATTTTCTGGGTGTTATTTCGGTGACTTGAGAAGCAGGTAAGAAAACATTTTAAGAAAACATATCCGAGATGACATATTAAATAAAATAAAACAAAGAAGGTTTAGTGTCATATTCCCCAAAAAGAAACAATTATGCAGCTACGGACACGTGTTTCGGAATTATTGCCCCTCATCAGCGTAGCGTAGCTAAGGAATTGGATATACGATGGGATAGATCAGGAACAAGAACTAAAATAAGGCTGGAAAGTACAGTACACAGTACTCAATTAGTGTCTTATGTTCTCATGTGCCACATTTGGGGCCTCGATGAGTGGCACACGGGAACATGAAGACACTAATTGAGTACTGTGTACTGTACTTTCCAGCCTTATTTTAGTTCTTGTTCCTGATCTATCCCATCGTAGATCCAATTCCTTAGCTACGCTACGCTGATGAGGGGCAATAACTCCAAAACACATGTCCGTAGCTGCATAATTATTTCTTTTTGGAGAATATGGCACTAAACCTTCTTTGTTTTATTTTGAACCCCTATAAATCTATCTTGTTTTATTAAATAAAATCTAAATTTCAAATTCGTTTCGAGTTTAGCACCACAACTATTTACATATTATTTTAACGTAAAATATAAGATAATATGCACACACATATTATATCTGCCACATTAGAAGCGGTAACTCATATTCAGGCTGACAGCAGAGCCCACCTTAAGTGCGTATTTAATTTCTCTCTGATTTACAGCACGTTTTGACCTTAAATTAACGGGGGCTTCTTACTTCTACGAAAAATGTTTTAGACAAATTTGCAAAACATGTGAATTTAAAAATATACAAATGTCCTTCTCGATTCTGCGTTAAAAGCAAAATTATGAGGAATACTATTTTTTAATGCCAAATGTGACTGACATTGATTGATATCACAACGCACCTATTTTTTAATGAACAGTGGAATAGTGTACTATTTAAGTACAGAATCATGAAAGAAAGGAAAATTTTTTTACATAATATTTGACATTTTTGGAGTGTTAAGTGGGGTCTGACAAGTAAATTTTACGAACTGTTATAATGAAGGTTGAATTTTAATAAGCAAATTTAATTAACTTCCCAATTGTGGATTATTAGAATCAAAATTACTTATATATAGTGCGATTTCAAATCTAAGCGACTGAGCTGCGCCAGATTCGCCTAATAGACATACAACGTAATATCTTTAAGTGAAGGATTTAACAAGAGGAGCAACCTAGCGTGAGCTTTTGGTAGGTATTGTATTTCTTGGCCAACAGCTCGAGGATCGACAGTGCTACGCCGCCAAATTATAAACACAGCATACCTACTAAAATGTCAGATCCACGCTGGGTTGTCTCTCGTTAAATCCTTGAATCAAAGATAATACATAGTTTTGAAAATCCAATTCTGATTCAACACAGTTCTTACATACACCTTGAAATACAACACTAATTTTTTTTAGTTCCTTCGTACGATATAAAAGCACCATACGAGTGGCACTTCACATTCCAACAACACAAAAACTATCACTCGCGGCGCCTGTGAATACCAACCACGTTCACTTTACAAATGAGTTCGTCATGAAAACAAATCTAATAAATTTTCTTTCGCAGATGCTAAAAAAAAATAGAAAGTTGAAACCATTATTGTCGGCCGACTGAACAAAAACGAATCCGCAAAACAAAGCGATTTAGAGATGGACATGCAGGAGAAACCTTATATAAAAAATATAATTCAACGGCCCCGCAACAGACAAACGAAAAGAGCAAAAGGAAAATTAATAATTAAAATTTTATATTATGAAATGTGGGATCCCGAAATTCTGGTAAAGATGTTCCTATTCAGAAATTATTCATCCCATCATATCAGCATAAACAACGGAGGGTGTTTGCAATTTATAAACTCATACCACACTGACATTTCCCTTGATACAGAAAAATTATTTTTTTTCGAGTAGCTTCAGAATCCAAGTGTCACCATTTCGAACCGTATCTATTAGCTAAATATTATCTTCTCTACTATTGCAATATGATGAGTTCCAATATTAATTATAGTCCAGAAGGAAGCGAATCGATTCCTCAAGAAATTGAGGAAGCAGCTACAAGGGCAACTTTAGATTTGTTGCCCACAAAATCCAAACAACAATATGAATTAGCGTACAAACGCTTTGTGGAATGGTGCGATCGGAACAATGTTGCAGGCAAGTACAGTGAAAATGTAATGTTCGCCTATTTCGAGCAAAATTCTAAAATTTGGAAGTCTTCGACGCTTTGGGCACATTTTTCAATGATAAAGGCTATGTTAAATGTCAAGAACAATCAAGATATAAGTAAGTTTTAACTCATCGCATTTTTGAAGCGCAAAGAAGAATATCGTCCAAAAAAATCAAAAATTTCTACACGCCAAAATATTGATAAGTTTATTGCAGAGGCGCCAGATGACAAGTATTTGATGTTTAAAGTAGCTGCTGTAATGGGTATACCAGGCGCGTGTCGCCGTGAAGAACTTTGTCAAACGAGTTTAAACAATATTGAGGATTTAGGATATTCACTAGTGGTAAACATTCCAGATAGCAAGACTAGAGTTTCAAGAACCTTTACTGTTATTACTGAGACTTATATTGACTTATATCATAAGTACTTAGCATTACGTCCGGCTCATGTCAACCACCAACGTATTTTTATTAAATACACTAGTAACAAATGTACAATTCAACCTGTTGGAATAAATGTTTTTGGAAAGATGCCTACAGATATTGCAAGATTTTTTTAAATTACCAAATAGTGAACTTTACAGCGGACATTGTTTCCGTCGGACATCCGCCAGCTTGTTAGCAGACTCTGATGCAAATTTATGTACAATAAAAAGACATGGAGGATGGAAAAGTTCGAGTGTTGCAGAAGGATACTTGGAAGATTCGTTAGAAAACAAAAAGAGGATTGCTTGTCACATTCTTCCAAATAATTGCCCTTCTTCTAACAATTCAAAAATAGAGCATATTTATAGTATTTCCTCCACTGCTTCAAGTTTAACTTCAACAATTTCTTCTTGTGAAGTAGCTTCCTCACAAGAGATAAATATTACTAATTGCTCCAACTGTACAATTAATATAAATATTTCTAAATAACTTGTAATTTTCTGTTAATATATAAATGTCAGTATGACAAACGACTTGTCATTTTACTTTTTGCACTAGTGTTAAAAGTAAATCATGTGATCATTTTTAACGCGAGTTTATATAATATTACATTTTTAATTCGAGTATGCCGTGTTAAAAATTTAGTTTTTAATGGTGTTTGTAGAAAAACTATTTTATTCTCAACTAACTTCGAAGCACACCAAAATCAAAACGCACTTTTCAAAAAAGATTGCAATTAGACAAAACTAATAGTCTAAGCAATAGCGTGCAAATTCGACGATGAAAGGTTACCGCCTGTCAGTCGGTAATCAAAGAGACCATATGAGTACCATACTTTTTTCAAAAGAGAAAAAAGTATAATACTCATATGGTTTCTTTGAATACCGACTGGCAGACGACAGTAACCTTTCATCGTCGACTTTGCACGCTATTGCTTAGACCATAATCGTTCTTTTTATTTCTTGATTAAAAGCGATTTTCAATTTTCACTTTGATAGGTCGAATAGTAGCATTTGGACCATATGAGATGTTTTACATACCTCTCACCACTACTCAATTTACCTTAGTCAGTATATGACTAGCATGTTGGCCACTATCATTTGTCTGTTCCATAACCTATGGCATACTGAGGAGAACAAATAAGTTCGAAACCAGTCTATGTCTGGTTAGGAATTGACAAATGATATTGGCTACCGATCTATCATGATTTGAAGGTATAATCCAATGCAGGTCGGGGTATTTGCCCGCTGAGTAGTTGTTTCGTTCAAATCATATTTAATAACTCTGATATGCATTTAAAGACACATTATGTACAAAAACTAGCATGAAGGTTTAATGTTATGGTTGACACCAACCTAAAAACGCTAAATGTTCAACATTTTTGCTGGGCGCTGAATTGAGAGGCCAAGGCACGTCACTTGACTTCACGCCTTTATGTTTTTTGTGGGGTTATCTTAAAAGTCTACTTTAACAGACCAATTTCTGTTGAAGCCTTTGTACGAAAGATCCAAAATAAAATCCTGGCGATTACCCATTTATTTGACGTTTTATCAACTTGTTATTCATTTGTTTCAAATAAATTACTAAAAATTCCGCAGCTACCTCGATGTTTTGTTTACATCACAGATCTGCATATTGCAGAATTTCAAGGAATCTGATCCTTAAAAAAGGTACGAATTGCCATTTAAACAAATTATAATGACGTGACTAATTACGGATAGGGATAAAAAATTTACAACTATCAGACAATATGCGCGTTTAGGAATAAGGTTGACCTATTCGAGGATTCTGGCCGCAGATGATCGGGGAATTGTTTATTTGGAGCGTTCCGGAGATAACTTTCGCACGGTATATGATTTTACTCTAAATATAGTAACATATTTTATTTATTTTTGGGATACAACACCAAAGAGTTGCATGCAATATATACCTACTTTCGTACTAATCCTAATGAAGTTTTCGATTCTCACGAAAACATGAATTAAAACTTTGCAGCAGGAAGTTACATAAATGTCAAACAAACATCAAACTTTTCAGATTACATCATGTTTAATAAAATAAAATGTAAACTATTAACTTTCAGATTTACAACATTCTCTTACAATGTTTTATAAACGTGACAAGTAGTGTACCTACAAAAAAAATAATAGGTACTTTTACGGTTTACCGGGCAAATCAATATTTAAACAAACATTATCTATGGTTATTGTTATTAAACTAAATTTGTATACACGTGTAGATCAAACGATAAGAGATCAAAAGGACTTTTTGCGAAATGTTTTGTCGTGCGACACATTAGACCGTAAAATCGAACACGATCTAAATTAATATTAACGCTTTTGTTGTATACCTTAAGTTTATTAGTTCATTACAACCAGGTGATAATAATCACCCGAAGAGGTCACGAACCCACATATTACTGGCGTAAACCTATTGCTTCGTTTGAAAATTCGCTAATATAAGACCTAGATGTATGTAAATGAATTCAAACTAGAACTTGTTGTAATCCACGCTGATTTGGACCGGGAAACTCGAATAAATAAATGTTCCCACTGATTTGGTTACAAGGCGATTGTATTTAAATTTTTAATGACACGCTAACTTTGGACACCACCACCAGGTATAATACATGTTGCCTAAATTATATTTAACGTCAACATTTCTTTAGCCGCAGCAGTTAAAATACATCATTTCTGTCCTCATTTGTATGCGTCATGGGGGAGGGCTGTTTCCATATCTCACTGTTATATCTCAGATAAAGGGCTGGCAAATGTTTATTCATATCGGGTTTCCCAGTTAACAACCACAACTTTTATTATTGGAAACTTAATTTATAGCAGAGAAAGCAGATTGTCGCTGGGTATATTATGGAGATTTAGCGACAAGCAAGTTCCCAGAATGTTTCGCCTTAGAACAATATTTGTGATGGTTGAACATATCCTGTTTATGTTATATGTGACATAATCTGTAATTTTACATTTTGCAATAACTGGGACACATTTATTTTTTGTATATACAGAATACATAAGCGACTTAAAAACATAAAACACATCACATAAATTAGACAATCCCCAAACCAAAGCAAAAGCTACACGGATAGGGGATCTAGGTACTGTTGAAAAAACGAGGACACACAACCAAACCCTGGACTTTGCCAGAATCGAAACCGGGATTTGAACCCGGGAGTCGATAGGCAGTAAACCAGCTATGTTTGAAATAATGTTTTTGTAATGCCCAATAATTATTTAATTTTTTTTTTTTTCTAGAAATGCTGTCCACAAAATTTTGATTTTGAACGAAAATGATAGATTTATCGGTATTAACAATCACTGTAACAAAAAAAAAATAAATAAATTTTTCCAGAAACTTATACGTTATAGAATTTGTCCCGACGCGCAACGAGACTAAAAAACGTTCCTCGGAGTGAGGCTAGTGGAGTGACGTCACATGCTCGCTGCCCACAGCGAAGAGTAATTATACATGTGGAGACCGACACGTGCAATACAGTATTTCCGTATGGATAAAAATATGACAGCTAGAAAATGGTGTTTATTTCCTGAAGGCATCAATCAACACGACTATTAAAACTCCATCTAGAATGTTTGTAACCGTACCTAAGCATCTACAAATAGAACAGTTCTGTGTGTGTTTTATACAGAACGTTTCAGAAGCAGTATGCCAAACTTCAACAGGGTACACTATGGGCTAACATAAGCAAACAAGTTTTTATGGGCATGTCAAAAAATTAACAATTTCCAAGATGGAGGTTGTGTCAAGTATCACCAGAAATAAGTTTTTTTTTTTTTTTTTAGAAACTATTGGATACGATAATAGTGAAATTTAGAACTAGTTGCATTTTCAAAGCATTGTCTTGAAAAATAGTTTATTTCTTGACATTTTTAAAAAGTGGAGGAGTATTTCCACATATGAAAGTCTATAACTGTACATACACTATGCAAGTAAGTTCAGATATAAGTCAAGTGGGCCTAGACCTTTAATATTTAATTACTAATTCAAGAATCACGCGATAAACAAGATCGATTGGTATCAATAAAGAGCATAAACGGATATCAATTGGTACGACAATGGCTGTCAATTAACTATTGGGTGTTTTATGTGTTCCTCATATAACAATATCGACCTATTGGCAAACATAATTTAAGTTTTATTGAACAATTAACTATACAAAATGAACGATTTGACGACTAAAGCAAGGACTAATTAAAGTCGAAGCATTAAATTTGTATCAGGGGGATTTAAACAGGGTATCATTAAATTAGCGAATGCTGTGGTCTTTAAAACTGAAATTATACATGTGCATTGCCAGAGTCAATAAAACTATAAAAAATACGACGCGGCGTTATAGCAAAAATTAATTATGCTTGTTATAAATTATAATAATAAAAAATTAAAATGCTGCTTAATCATCTTTACGACCACATGCGTCATGAACACCATATGCGATGGGTTTAGTGCTTAGTTTTTAATTTATTTTTTTAAATATTCGCAAATAAATCGTAATGCAGGAAGATCGGGTTTGGCTGACTTTCCAATACTTATCTTACCAGGAAAACAATGAATTGCACTTCCTGGCTGATTAAGCTATTTGTTGATTTAAACTTATAGTGGCAGGAATTTTAAACAAACATACTATTGTTTAAAATAATTTTATAGTTCAGTCAACATGGCTAAAATACTGGACAAAATTAGTGAAGTTGTTTTGGGGGGGTATTTATAAATTTCATGACATTTTAATAAAAAAATGACACTAAACTTCTAACCATTCCAAAAGAATTCAATAATATATGATAGTTATTAAACCACCAGGAAATAAAAATCTTTTCTAGGTAATTAAAAAGGCAACATTGGAATAAATGACTACAAAGTTAGTTGTAAAGAAATAATTGAAGTACATTGGCAAAACGAGATGACTAATGAAAATTAGATTTCAGAAGCATAGAGCAAGAACAGATAAATTTTAATTGCCTAGCATGCGTTTAAGCGCAACCGTAAAGGTTCTGAAAATGCATGGCATAAAATCAGAAACTAACTTGACTTATTAAAACGAGAAAAAATTAGCTGTGAACATGTGTCCGAAATACTTTGGATGCTTTTGAATTTGATTAGTCGTTTCAGTGGTGTAGAAATAGGTATTCATATGTACTTTTTTCAATGTTTCTGTAATAAAATCAAATTATCTTAAAATTTAATCATTTTTAGAAAAAGCATAGAATCTCAAAATACGTACTCTAGTTGAAACTTGTTACAAGAACGAAATTCTACTGCTGTTTCTACAGCAGTAGTTTAACATCTAAATTACTAATTATGTTAAAAAATAGTCGAATCTGTACACAATTCTGTTTTCCTACCTCCATTCTCCATATTCAATGAAAATATTTTACAAATACCTGTTTTTTAGAATAATCTTTAAACACCCAAGCAGGGTTGGAAAAAATCATGATTTTTTAAAAAAAATCAAAAACCAATGATTTTTATTGCAAAAAAACAAAAAAAAAATCAGGTTTTTTGATTTTTTTCAGTTCTACTCTAATTTTTTGAAAACAAATACGATTTTTCCATACACTATTTTTTTGTATTCTCTAACTACCAATTTGCACATATAAATTATTCACGTCACTGGAAAAATTCTCTATATGGTCTATATTTTCATACAAACAATAAAAAATCAGCATTTTCCTGTTCTGACAAGTTTCGTAGTCGGTTTCATTAATTTCATAGATGCCGAGGCGACACGCGACTGAAGTGTAAAATAAAAATGAGCGGAAGGAAGAAAGACGAAATTTGGGATTATTTTATATAAAAAAAAAAACAGAAAAAGGAAAAACCAGTAACAGAGCGGTGTGTAAACATTGTAAAAAGGAAATGCAAGGACTTGTTCAAAGATTAAAAGGCCATCATGAAAAGTGCAGGAAGTTGATTTAGCTGCAGATATTCCAAATCTAAATAACTGTTTATTTTATTTAAGGGGATCTTGGACGTTTAGGGACCGAAAAAGCAGCTAAATTAGTTTTTTTTGTACAAACTTTACAATAATTAAACTAATTTAAAATTTTTGTTTTGGAGTAAATCATGTTTTATTTTCTTTTAGAGCTGGTTCTGTTTAATTTGTTTACTTTATGTTTCTGCTTTTAAGCAGGCACCTAATTTATAATGTACATTTAAGAAGGTAACTTTTGTTTTATATGTGTAACCTAACTGTTCTTTTCTTATTTTATTTAAATTTTTTTTTTCAGTTTAAATTGTATCTAGCTTTTAAATAAACTATACTTTTTATTTGAACTTTCTGAAGTTTGATTTACTACACAACTTGATTTAAATCATGATTTAAATTTAAAAAATCAGTTGATTTAAATCATGATTTAAGTTACGATTTAAATCAAATTTATTTAAATCGTCGCAACCCTGCACCCAAGATATTTTAACCATGAAGATATCAGATATTCTTGTAGAACTGTATATAATAGATAAAAATAATAATAGGACTTCGCGTAAACAAAAACGTCTGTAAAATTAGGTCAAATATTCTAACATTTCTCTTGATCCAGGAAGAGGCGTATATAATGAATTCTCTCGGGACACCCTTGGCAATAATAAAACAAAGAGCAGGCCAATTACTCTACAGAAAAGGCATCCACATATATAAGGGCTGAAATACCATTCACTATGCGACAGCTCAAATGTCAAATGGATGGGGCAAAGATGACCTTTACATGGCAAAAAAGGTTACACATCTCTGTAAAATTAAAAACAATCCTTTCCAAATTAAAAAATTACATAATCCACCACTTTTATATATCTGTTCGACTAGTATGATTAGCCAAAGTTTACAGATTATTTATTCTGTAAACTTTGGTTTAGCTGTTTACAGGTTTTGTTGAAATATATCCTTGACCTTTCCTATATTTAATAATACCGTATAAGCAAAAATATGTGAAAAATATTGCATATCCTCTACACAATATATACAAATAATAAATTAGCTTTTTTTTAAATAAAAATAAAAATGTTAATGGTTAGGGTTATTTATAGAAAAACTGGTTGTTACTGCATTCTTTTTGGTATCATGTAGTAATTATGATGGCTTTCTTGCAAGATTACTTCTCGAGAAAGTGAGAAAATTTACTTTTAAATATTATGAGTATGACATTTTGGTTATAAAACAGTTCTAAAGTAAATCGCATTATTTTTTTAAGAACTGGGTAGGTCTGGCTTTTGTAGCATTTAAAATTATTAGCGTTAAATTGTTTCCAACGAATACACAAAAAGATATACAATAACTGTAATGTTCTCACGTCGAGAATTAATTAAATCACCATGTATTTGAAATACGGTGTAATCGAAAATATCAGCCTCTCCCAATTGATTTTCTTAATCGACGATTCCTTTAACTTGGTGCAGTTAGTTGGATAAAGGGGAAGGTTTGGTAACCTACATTACCTTACAAAAGTTTGGCAAAGCTTTTGACTGGGTGTCGTATACGATATTGAAGACAAATTTGAATTCAATGAAGTAGAAGGCATTCCATTTGAACTTTTTATATGTAGTATGTCTCTATAATCTCAATTTAAGCTATACAAATTACTATTAATCATGGAGTTCCTCAGGGATCTGTGTTAGGACCACCCCCTTTTTTTCGCATTCGTCAATGACTTTCCTTGGCAATAGTAAAAGTGCCATTCGAATTTTAGAAAATGTTAGCTTTTAGAGAATACTATTATTACAAACCCTTATACAGAAACCTCAATATAATGTATCTGCCTACAATGTGTATTTTTTACTGTTTAACTGACATTCATACAAACAAAGAACAATTTCTTTCCCAGTCTGATATTCACAAACACAATACCAAAGGCAAAGATAAATTAATTAATCCCAGATAAAGGCTAACTAAATCAAAACATAATTCGTTAGGCCCAAATATGTATAACAAACTTTCTACCCATTGGAAAAATCTAAATTTCAATCAATTTAAAATAACTTTAAAGAGGTTTTTTATTGACAAATGCTTTTATTCTATTGATAATTGAAATATATTGTGACACATTACATTAGTGTTTGTTTATAATTAATTGCCTATTTTAGCTTCACAATTTTGATATCGTTTAACTCATTTTATTTATATACTATTGGTTACTGTCTACGCTGTTATGAGTTTATTTATTTTCTTGTCCGTGTATATCTCGATAATAGCTTTGTTCGCGGTACTAATTCCGAATATGATTAGGTTTCCGACGCATGCGCAATTTGTGTTTAATTGTTTGCTGTACGAAAATTAACTCGTGTATGCGTATTTAAATAATTCAGGATAGATTCCAAGTATATTCGGAGTTAGTTCAACCGATACCGCGGACAAAGCTACTATTCTAAAAAAAAATTCTGTTTCTTATCTATGACTTACCACAAATGTTATTTTAATTTAACGTGGTCAATAAACATCTATCTATCTAAAAGATAACCTCACTTTTCACTAATTCTGTAATACCATCGACCGAAATGTAAACATAATGGTAATACTCAATGATTTTCAAGTTTTCTATCAATTTCTATCGTTTTTTCAAAAGATTTATGGGTTTGTAGAGTTTCTCATATAAAGTTTCAATTTACTGCAAATAAAATAAATATTATAACTTACTATTTGTGCCTTTAGATCCTTGGTGCACACCGGACCAAGCCACTGATGAACGTTGATATATCTCTTGGGGATCATCTTCAGACAAGTGGAGGTCTGTCTATAATCGAAGTGATCCAAAATGGCGGCCGGCGCCTGTAATGGCGAACCGCTCTCCTGGAGGACGACCATGTTGATTTCCGACGTTTTGCACACAAATTAGTTCATATCACAATAAAAAAAAGCAATAAATTATATATCTTTTCAGTCGGTACTTTGGTGCTAGGAGAGATATGTGTAGAAATTACGCGGAAGGTGGAATAAATAAGGCTTCTATTTTGGTCCATAAAATTGTACTATTCAATTATCACAAGTCTATTGTATATAGTTTCTTTGATCACACTAAAAATATCTTTGGTTCTATAGTTTGAATAAAGGCACTGCCAAGGGAGCACTTAACAAAAGTAACCATATAAATCTAGTCTTTTTACCCAAAAACTTGCTATCACAGACTCGGAGATATAACGGTGGCAAGCAGACTAAAAAGAAATAAATTTTATTATGAAACTTGATGGCTGTATCGACAGAACAGCACGTAGCCAGTGAATTAAAGAAATCCCAGGTGTAAACTAGGTTCATAAACTCTACAAATGGATAAATCACGATTTGGGCGATTCCGCAGTAGGAAATTTGGAAACATTTTGTCTATTCCCACAGGCATTTGGAATATATGCAATTATTATACTGTGATTTTTTTTTAAATAACAATACAGTTGTTTTGTTCGATGTGCTTAAATTGTATATATAAATTTTATTTACAACAGATTTGAAATTTTCTTGGAACTGATATTATACCTGGTTAAAGCAAAACATTTCCACTTGGATGAACTTGAGGTCCATGATGAAGTTTCTATTACTTTTTACATTAATTTCGTGACCAAATTACGATTTTTTTATTCTTTTGCTATTTCTCCTTCAAAACATTTAAACATTTTTTATCGACATTGATAAACGGTTATTAAAAATAAACGAAAATATTTTCTGTTTGCAGTTCCGTAGTTTTTCTTCAGCAACTTGCAAAGATATAAAACGGATCTTAACGTTCCAGTAAACGCAATTTATATTTTTTGTCGATTTATGTGATTAAGAAGACTGTTTTTATATTACGCATTTCTCGTTTATGCGCGCGCCGGTTTAAAAATATTTATAGTCTACTTTATTTAAGATTTCTCTTCGCTTCGTTAATTTAAGAATTTTTGGATTTGGTCCCATTTTACTTACAGCGAGTTATTAGAACTAGCGAGAATGTTTGTACGTGTTCCCCGAATAGGCACATTTCCAGAAGATTTATACGGAAATATTTAAATTGGTTCATTTCAAAGTAAAACAAGAGAATTGAAATTTTCGACATTGAATAATGAAAAGGTCTCTTTGGTTTTTAGCATTATTTTTTGCGTCAAAATAGCTAATACATTGTAATATTTTTATAAAACTTCTCGCGAAACCCATTAAGATAATACTCGTCAAAATACAAAAACAAGGTGTTTTACGTATAACGGCTTTTCCTCACCTCCTACGTGAACAATGTTCTAAACCCATCTTTACGCCCTATAAAATGTAAATTTAGACAATCTCCTACTAATTACTTACTATTCCTGAGATACAGCCCTCTGAAGTATAGGCTCGACGATTTGAGGGATATAGATAAGTCCCTTCAGACGACTCTGATTTTCAAATTCGACAGATATTTTCCACCTACACTGTATACTCTGTAGTATACACAAAACTCCCTCAAAAATCAGTCATCGTGATAGTTAACCATTTTTCCCATTTCAGAACCTAACTCAAGGAGCTATAAACTCTGGAACTGTAAGTCCTAGAAAAATTGTCGCATTTAACAGGACTAGTCTCTTTAAATAGAGTATATTTTTGAGGCAAAGCGCGAGCAAGAACTAACAGACGTTGAAAAACAAAAACATTTATGGCATTTTTCCAATTTTTAGAATGTTTTCCCTTGCAGTGCATTTAGTAGTAGAAAGGTATAAAAATTCCCGAAAATACCCGTTTTACAGCAAAAAAATCGGTATCCTAATTATTTCTGAATGAATTCGATTTTAACGCTGTACGAACTGGCTTATACACCCTCACAAAGGTTTTAAACTTCATTAGTAAATTGACAGCAGTGCGAGTGTTATCACAACACGTTTCTTTGAGCTTGCTTTACGGTCCACAAAATTTCATTGTGTAACCCTAACCCCTAACTCTATCTTCGTGTGTACACAGAGATTTTTTGTCCACAAATTTTAAAATTGAATCTCAAATAAAATATTTACTTTGTATTTGATGAAACTTTAATCAACTTACAATGTATTTAAATTATCTGTTCTACGTAAATTTTGCCAATGCATACATCAATGACTGCGATGACCATCACTTAATTTCATCAATGAATGTTCATGTTCAATGAAGAAAACGGCACATTCAAAAATTAAATTCTCTGAGCAACATATTTCTTCTTAATGTTGAAACTACGTCGATTACTACGGTTTACTACCCTTATCAACTGTGATTGTTCTCGTTGTACGAACCCAAACAATTAGTTGATTTAAGCTCGGTTTAAATTGATGCGGGAAAGGGACTCTAGTGTATACACTATACAGCACAAAGCGCAAGGCTGCTAATAACTTTAAATTTTCCCAATTCATGCGATGAATATAAATTGTTCAATGCCCTCCTAAGTGCATAAAACACCTCGAGCTACGAAGTTAATGTTCTTCAGTTCTAATAGAAATTCTTTGGGAAAAATCTGTGGAGTGCTTAAATTTAACAGCCAGTATTTCTTGCCCAGGACTACATTAATAAATATAATGGAACTCTCACTCGCTGCTGTAGCTATAAAATAATTAGGTATAAAATAAAAAGTGATAAGTGATAAGGATAAGGTATGGGAAGTAAAGCCAACACCATAACTTCACCGGTTCTTTTATCAAAAGTAAACACGTTACTTCCTTCCACAAACCTCACCCAGGCCGGAAGCTGACACCACTGCCTACCGCGATTATAAATTTAATTTACTTGCGCGAAAAAATCCAGCATAATTTATATCGTTCCTTTCTGTAAGGAATATTTGCTTTAAGAAAACAAAATCGATTAGTTAGTGGTAAGTTATTATTTTCTAAACAACATATTATCGTTGACTGAGATTCTCAGTCAACGATATTATGTTACGCAGGTGGACCCTTTCGAGGCTAAACGTGCATAAATTCACCTAAATATAACAATAATAATAATAATAATAATCACTGTACCATTAAGTTGGAACATAACTTTTGAAACTAAATGGTAACTTGTCTTGCATTATTATAGTGTGTCCACGGATGGGGTTGCCAAGAGGTTTTATTTAATAATTTACGAAAAAAAGTCAGTCTATATAATAAAATCTGCCTCTCTTTAATAACTATTCTGATTTAAGCTTATATACAGGGTGTCCAGAAGTGAAGTAAAAACGTTTACGTTAGTGATATACGAAAAAAAGTTACTCTTTATTAAAAAATGTGCATCTCTTAAAAACTCCAAATATCCATAAACATGTTTAATTAATACGGGATGTCCCATGGTAGAAACTTAGAGATGTTTTTTTTTCGATTTAACAAAAGAATGGGAATTTGTGTTTCCCATGCCACAAACAACCAGGGTCATCAATAACCACAATTTTAGTAATAGAAAAGAAATATTTAATAAAATTACTACTGAATCCATAAACGGTATTATTGATGTGTGTGTTAACGATAGGTATACAAAAAATAAACAATGAGAAACGAACTTCCACCTATACGATGTTTAAAGAACAGAAATAGCTAATCCACGCCTCACTAATTTACGTTGCGCAGAACAGTGTGCGTAACAACCAGATTCACACGCTACAAATTAATAAACGCGGAAATTCAAAACTGATGTAATCTAAAATATAATTTTTGACGAATTAAAATGATAAAACGTCGTGTGAAATAAATATACGAAATTTAGAATTCTTGATTATTTATAACATTTAGTCAATATCAATCGTTTTTATTATATACACAAATGTACACTAGTCTTAAAAAATACAATTTTTTTAGATGAATGGGAACAACAGCAACTCGAAACAACGAATAACAACTGTAATTTCTACAAAACACCAAAACGCAATGACCGACGCCGAATCTAAGATCTCGAGGTAGTTAAGTCAAGCGGTTTCTATTCAAATATGGAGCGTATTTGTCGGGAGTGATGTTCATTAAACGGAGTATAGTGTCAATAGAAATAATAATACGGCTTACGGATTTGGTAGTAATTTTATTAAATATTTTTTTCTATCCATATAAAAATTGTTCTTATTGATGACCCTGGGATACACAAATCAACATTTGAATATCTATTTATAGGGTTTTGTGAGAAGCTCCCTGTTTTACAAAGTGAAGAAGAATTTATTATACAGATTAACTTTTTTCCGTAAATGAAGTTTTCCTCTTGGCAACCCCATCGGTGGACACACTATAATTTGATTTTTTTACCTATTTAATGATGCAAACCTTCAGTATGTCCATCTTAAGAATTAAATTAAAAAAAAAACAAAATTATATATTTTGCTATATCTAGTGTGCAATGATAACACCGGCACACACAAAAAAAAGTTGTTTGTACATTTGACGCCACCTACCTCCCGACATGTATTTCAACCCGCTGAATCCGAATTTGAAGTCAGTTTGGACCGCACACCCTCAAATATCGAGTAAATTGAAAAAACCGTAAAAAATAGCGAAAATTGGGTGTTTCGGTAATAAAAAAAATTCTGTGGATCTAAACCAAGCCTAATTTTTATGTATTTCGATCCGCTGAATACGAATCTAAAGTATATTTAGACCATAAGCCGTTTTAAATCTAAGTAAATTGTAAAAAACCCTCGAAAATTGCTAAAAATGGCAAAAAATTGTGATTATGTTGATGAAAAAAATTTTGTAGACCCGGATCGAAGAGGATTTTTATGTAATTTGATCTGCTGAATCCGAATCTGAAATATATTTGGCCCATTAATCCCTCAAAATCTCAAAAAATCGCAAAAAACCGATAAAATAGCAAAAAATTGTAGTTGAAAAAATTGAAAAAAATCTATGAAACACGATTAAATACGTTTCTTGTATTTTTTTTATGCATAAAATACAAGTTTAGAATCTGAAAATGTGAAAAATTGTAAAATCTATAAAAAATGACGTATAAACCAGAATGAAAATTTTTTTCATCAACATAATCACAATTTTTTGCCATTTTTAGCAATTTTCGAGGGTTTTTTACAATTTACTTAGATTTAAAACGGCTTATGGTCTAAATATATACTTTAGATTCGTATTCAGCGGATCGAAATACATAAAAATTAGGCTTGGTTTAGAACCACAATTTTTTTTTTTATTACCGAAACACCCAATTTTCGCCATTTTTTACGGTTTTTCAATTTACTCGATATTTGAGGGTGTACGGTCCAAACTGACTTCAAATTCGGATTCAGCGGGTCGAAATACATGTCGGGAGGTAGGTGGCGTCAAATGTACAAACAATTTTTTTTTGTGTGCCGGTGGAACCAATAAAAAAATTCTGAAAGTAGATTGAGGGGGTTAAAAATGATACAACACAACCCTTATCTAACTGAATATATGTAATTCTTTATGTAAGTAATTGCAATTCAGTATTCACCCAATAGGTATACTTTCTTTTAGTGAAAATTGCACTCCTTTTAAAGGAATGACTTGGAAAGTCATGGAATATTTTATATTCTGTTTTGATTGCGAAAGTCGCATTCTTTAAAAACGTGTGGGCAAGTATGATTGCAAAAGTTTTCCCTATTACCGCCGAAACCAAAAGTTATACATTTTTATTGTAATATTTTACACAACAGATGTTTCAAAAGTTGCTTTCTTTCGGATCCGGTCGTCAATTTATCCAATATAAATGACAAAAAAAAATATGTTTTTAAGCATTTTTTGTGGATTTTGTCTACCACGCTTCCTAGATTAGAAACATACTTAAGAAAATTTGAGGAAATAATTATAGATTTGGGACTTTCTCTTGCATTAAAAAAAATAAATAAATAAAAGTTGCACAATACATACTGATTTAACAATATATATGTACATACAAAAACATATATGAAAATAATATTAAAAACATGATCATTGATCACGCAACCATTCAATTCAAAATTCACCGATTTTATATAGAATGTCCTAATACTTTCTTGTATCCTTTTCGTTAAACAAATGTAAAATGTTTGTTTATAATCGCATTGACAGCTAATAGCTTTTTAATTGTAAAACGGTTCAGGCTTATCGGCCAATCTTTGTACACGACAAAGAGAAATGTTTAATTGTTACCGAACACATACACATCTAAACCAAAACTATTAAAACCTCAACACTATAGTGAAATTTTGGAGAAGAAAACAATCGCATTTAGATCCCGATTACCACAAATCAATGAGGATCGATAAGCAACTAACTATCCCAAATCGCCAAATCGAGATTTATGAAGTTTAAATAAAACAAAAGCACACAATTAAATGGTGTGGAACTTTTAAAGCAGTTTTATTTATTAGTCATGGCTACGTGCGTCCATCCATTTCATGAAAATTAATAGTTGCTTGTCATTTCACACAATCAGTTTGGTCGAAAATTGAGGCGCTTCGCTCGAATTCATCAATATTAACAGGCCAACAGTGTACGATTGGACAAACAATCACAGTAAATCTATTGGATTGTCCTTCAATAAACTTTACAAATCATATCTGCGATTGGATGTTCATCCGTAATATTATATTAAAACTTTTAGCACTTAGCAAATACAGTTCAGTCTTGCATGACCAAATATTACTTTGGGCACTGGGGCTTATTTTTAAACGCTCCGTTGAATAAACACAATTTTAACTTGAGAAAATCTGAAAACTTTCAAATAGCAAACTTCCATCGTCGTTCATATTTGCCTGAGGGGACTATTTTCATTTCGTCGGAAATACTGCCATTAAATTTTGTAGCTATTTAATTCATTACATATTACATTGGCTTATTTACTACTTTTTTACAGGTCGCTTTTTAATAAAATTTCAACGAAACTGAAGAAAACGTTGAAATAAAACTTGTTTTTATACATGTAATTTCTTAGAATGTGGACAATTTACTGATTTTCAACCGTATTTAGGTCATTAAAAACGAATGCCTCTAACTTTTTAAATTACTAAATCACAAGTTTGACTAACCGATTTATCTAGATATCAATTATTTTATTTTATATACAGGGTGATTCATTAAGAATGAGAAATCTCCAAAGTGGAGATACTATATTTCAAAATATGACGACTGAGCCCAATATGCTTTTACAGATGTTGCTGGTTCAAAGTTATTATAATTATTAGCCTTTTATTGTAAACATTCTTGGGAACAACTTTATTTGTAGAGTAAAAATAAAAACTAATACTAAACTATAATTCTGTGTCTATTTCTATAAATTATTTATGATTTACCCGTCACACTGTATTTTAAGGATTAAAACTTGCATAAAAACGAAATGCATTGAAACTTTTACGTGCAAATATTTCGAAAACGGATAGAGTTATCGAAATTAAACAAGATACAATTTTTTAATGTAAAGAAGGACGTTCTTTTAGATTTTCCATATTTGTCCGCAATTCTACATGCAAAAAAATATGCCTCAATTTAACGCCCTCTATGGGCACGGTTAAAATTAGTTGCAAATTCTTATTTGTCATGCCGAAAAACGTAAACTTCGAACACCCTGTATCTCATAAACCAGCAACATTTGTATCACCCTGTATATAAGGGATGATTCAGTTTCTACACTTCCAATGTTCGGGATGATCAAGGCCTGTAATTCAAAAATATAAACTTCTGTCCGTTGCAGAGTTACAGGAAGTTAATTCTGTATTTACCAGCAAATAAAAATACAAATTGCAGTATGATTCTGGTTGTCTTCCATTAGTGCCGAAGTGGGGTCGTATCTCTAGTTTTACCAGTATTTGCTACGCAACTGAGTAAGTAAAAGGAAAATTTTAGTTTTCTAAAAAAAAAAAACTATGAAGTTTAAGAAAACAAACGTATCGCAAAATGAAACAGCATGTTTAAAAGAAATGAACGGCTGAGGAACTCTTGCGCCCCCTCAAGAGAAGGCTCAGAAAACGTTGCGGGAAGTTCGGTGAAGTTTTAAAGGAAGTCCAGATGCATATAATTTATGCAGCATTTCGTCAGATATACGTATTCCATTTTTTTTGTTTTTACAAAAATAGACATTCGTTATATAATAAATAAAACAATGGATTAACGAAATGCTATTCTTTTATTAAACTACATTTTATTTAAACTCCTATTCCTAGATGTTTCCAAAGATAATTTTTTAAACTGAATGTAGACTATAAAAATGTAAACTTTTTTTCAGTGTCATACTAATATTAGAAAAATAGAGATACATGTTTATGCTTAATATAAAATAATAAAAAAAAAATTTAAACATATTAAAAAAAAAAATAATTTTTAACTTCCCGGAACATTTACGGGAAAATTCATAAAACGTTTTTTTTTTTTTTACTCTCAGACTCTAAATTGATACTGTATGTTTGGGAATTAACAACAGAATCACCCAGATATATATATATATATATATATATATATATATATATATATATATATATATATATATATACAAATTTTACTGAGATATTAAGAAAAAACAAGTTATATACCAGTTTTCCACAGAAAATAATTCACTTCCCACACCTAAACGGCGGGAGTAGCAGGATTTACTTATACATATTGATTGTAACATAAGCGAGGTTAGGAAATATACCAGTATTGACAGAAGACGCTGATACTGATTTATAAACAATGTGTCATTTTGACAGAGTACAGTTTTTTGTCTCCTTTTCAGTTTTAAACATAGTTTTTTTCTCTTAATAATACAGCATTGCCGTTTTGCAATGTTTCATCAACCCGACAGCCTGCTGTTGTGAATCAGTTTCACTGACAGGTAGGCCCATTGGAAGAAAACACTTTTTCAAATAGTAAAATTGTTTGAGAGGGTAACTATGATTTTTTGAAAAAACTAAGATAATTTCTTTTTTACAAATCTTTTAACAGTCTAAAATTACGTAAGTACTTATTCTCTGCGGAAAAAAAATTAATATCTTTTTGTTATAAAAACTGTTTTACCTTTTAAAATGTATTGAAATATAAATTAATCACAATAAAGTGGCGACTGCCCGGATATTCACGAAAATATAAAAAAAATCGTAAAAAAAAACACAATAAATAACAATACGGTTAATATGACGCAACGTTTATTGAAAATTTAAATAGTGCAAATAAATTATAAAACGCATTGTTCGACTGGCATCAAAAAATTACTACGTTTAATACCTTATTGTGTAAATGTATCATAAATTACTGATTTAAAAATATATACATATTAAAAATGTTTTTTATTTGCGTTTTCAAAAGCGACGTATCAAATTTACAATTCTCTTTCTAATTGCACTGTAAAACAAGACTGGTAATGAGTGAATTCGGTTTTAAATACCGCTCCACACAATTCGCAATTAAAACTACTCAAACCATTGTTAGCCTGGTAACATGAGGTACGGCAGTATAACAAAAACAAACAAAGCTGAAGCGCCTCAATCTCTCCAAAACACGTCTTGTTTATCCTGCAGCGGATATTTGTTTATCCTGCTGAAAACAGACCTGTTCTATTTGAATATAATCCTGCCAATTAAACAAAACCTAAATTATAGCACATGTTTGTTAAGACACTTGTTCCTGTGGGGCACACCAGAACGACAACCACCGTGTGCAGGTGGAGGATCCGTCATTCGCGACGTTTCACAGACGACAGAAAAAATACAGCTCGTCATCGAACATGGGACTTATGGCGCTACGCGACCGGCGACGGCTTGCGCATAACTGAAAGCCGGAGAGGGAACGCCATCGCGAGAGAGTCGAGGAGTCGAAGCCGTTGTGCCCTCTCCAAGTCGTCCACAGTACCCTGGTGAAGAAGAGAAGAGGTGCAAACCGTGCGGTCGACGCCCTCCTCGAGAGTACGTACACCTTGCGTATGGTGTAATAGCATGCACTACGGTTACTTCTTCTTGTTGAACGGTCAAAGAACTGGAGGAAGTCAGGCATGAGGACGATCGTGGAAAACGGCCCGTGACGGTACAGAATTTCTTAAAATACACTTTTAT